>JAPQRQ010000003.1:5890635-5906144 GCA_037367365.1 Apogon talboti
AAAAAACTGTTGCATCATGATGTTTCCAATATCAGCAATTATTTAATTAAAAAAAGCCAAAACTCAAAAACCTGTGGCGCTCCTGGGTCTGAGGAGGTTAAGAAAGTTTTTAATGATTTTTATTTATTTATATTTTTAATGATGAAACCCAACCAGGTCTATAAAATATACTTCCTCCATTTTCAGAGGCTCAAAAGTAATATCATATCAAAACTAATATCATTATAAAAATAGGACAATAAGATTAAACATAATTTGTTGATGGCATTTTTAAGGAATTTAGGTAGAAATAAGTAATAAGAAGTAACGACAGAAGATAATACTGTGTAGACTAATAATCAGAATGAAAAAATACCTTTGTTCTACTCATTTTACCATCATAATTTTAATCATTCGGAATGATCATGTGTTCTGGTTGCTTTTTGATGTTATTTGATACACACTCACAATGTTTAACGATACAATTGGCATGAAATACAGTAGTTGTTGTTTCTGTAAAAAAAGAAATTATTTTAAGTGTAAATAATGAAACTGTGGTGACAAAATTGCACTTAGTTTTATTGATCAAAAAAGTAACAATTAATTACTATGAATGATAAATCTAAGAAAAGTACTGCTTCAGTAGATTCAGAGTTCAATTAAAGTTGGTGAAATATTTATTGAATCCAATTGTTTTTTTAAAATGAGTTACAAGTTTACAAGTGCATTTGATTAACTTTTTTTCTACTTCTACTCAAAATCTACTCAGTAATATCACGTGGCTTGAATATTTATTCGTTTGTGTGGGTGCAGCACAGGTAGAAGCCCAAGGCAAATTTCTCTACATCATGGGACAATAAACTGAATCTTGTTTTCCATAGCATTGTTTTAAATAATCATTGACTATATTTTTGAGAATATTTATTTGATCACTTGTGGATAGTCACTCTGCAGACTGAAGGCCTGAGTTATTGCTCTCAGTGGTGGAAGCGCTGACACAGCACAGCCTTACACAAACTATCCCCATCCCTGAAAACACTGCACCCACTGAGGTTCACTGAGTCCAAATATTCCTAAAAATCACATCATCTTCATTACAGCCCGATGTACATATTATAAAGGACTCTTCTCACTCTTGTCTCAAAATTGGTCCAATGCATGATTCAACATTAATGAAGATTTCCAGTGCGATGCTGTGGTTTTGGAAAGACTTTATTCTGTTGCACAGGTGTATTGCATTTAGTGCACACAGTACAAGAAACAGGGGAGATAATAATAATAATAAAACATTGCACAGGGAAAACAGGAGAATAAAAGGCATATAATTTACACATCTTCTCATAAATAAAGACTACACATCAGTGAATATGGAGTGGTTCATTTTACAGTAAGTACACAGCTTCTGTATAGATGACTGCTGCAGCTCAGGTGGTTTTTAAACAGAGGTTTGTTCTGTGGGTTATACTTGAGTTTACACAGTATCTTTGTTATATTGGTCCCATCTAAATCACTATGTAATACAATTATAACTCTAAATGTAGCACGTAATAGAGGAAAATGTCCAGGGTTTTGGATTTATAACACATCTTTTCCGCATATTCATCATAATTTGTCAAGAATTAATCAAAACGGTCCTTAATTAAACATATCTGGACACGGAAGATGAGAGGAAAGAAAAAGATGAATCCAGCTTTGGTCTGATCCCCACGAAAACCACGTACTTTGCTTTTTTAGAAAAGGACAAAGATATACAGTTACACTTGTCTGTCACTCTTTTTGGAAAGTGGCCATCGAACATCTTCAAATAAAATTTAAAAGCTTCCCAAGTTTACTGGTAAAAAGAAAAAAGAAAATTGTAACGAAATAAAAAACAATTAAAGTGTCTGCAATGGCAGTGAGGATTAATGCAGACAAACCTATGTACTACAGACTTGTTTGTTAATCTGTTTCTCTCTATGAAACAGCTAAAGGAACAAGTTTACAGATGTCAATAAAGAAGTCAAGGATCTCTTCCTGCTAACAGAAAACTGACAGTTACTTTGTGTTAATGTTAAGCAGATCTTCACATTGTTTTGGTTTGTTGTCATTTGCTGTAAACCTGTAACAACTCATTGTTAATGTGCTGCTCTGGATCATTTACTGCTCTTGTTCACTTTATACAGTAATTATGGAAAAAGGTTCAGTTCATTGCATGAGAAACATGAAATAAGACAGATATATGTCCAGCCCCTCCACCACATTGCACATTGCCTGTCCATCCGCACATTTCACTTTTGCTTTAATGTTTATCTGCCCAACCATGCCTGAAGGAGATGGCAGAAGGCCTTTAAAGATCACGAGACATTATATAGAAGTGAAAAGGCCTTTTGAAGTTACACTTGAAGCACACCACGATGTAATTTATGGTAAGTGGTAATAATGCACCAGGCTTTCCTTTTCAAGTGAGGCTTTGCTTGAAAAAGATCTGAAAAATCCCTCGATCAGCCTGTAATTCATGTCAAAACACAAGGCGATGGAGGCCGCAGAGAAGACTGTTGCAAGGCAGTTAACATGGTAAGGTTTTCCAGCATAACACAACAACAATAGAAAGCCATAAGAACATAAACATGCCATGTAGCTTGTTTTTTTTAACCTGTGTGACTTCAACTGGCATTTCAGTATTAGTAAGACGTGGCAATGTTAATACAAAAGGCATCAAACTACAGACAGTTATTATACTGTATAATGTAGCACAGACTAGATTTTAGCAGCAGCATCCCCTCTCATCCCCTTTGCTGTGGTCGAACCGTTACAAATATAAGCAACCAAGTGATGAGTGTGTTATGAAAGTTACTATATACAGTACATCTTACAACAAGTAGTAAAATAAAAATTAAAATATAACTGCCACAAAAATAACATCTTTAGCTCAAACAGTAACAGTGTACACAGAACAGCAAATTAAGACTACTATACATGAACACTTTTATTTTGCAGTGGTCTTCAAGGCATTACAATCTTTTTTTAACCTGTTAACACATGAATTTGAATGATTTCAATAAGAGGGCAGGGTCAGTAAATGCAGAATGGCTTTTTAATATTATGTTTAACATGGTTCATAGTTTGATTGGTGAGGACTTTTAAGTTTATCATGACTGACATTGTCCTTCCCGGTGTAAAAATGAGGGCTGATGGTCAGGATCGAGACACTGTTATTACTATTCAACTGTATCGCTTCTAGACGGGTATAGAAGGGTTTTGGGTGTTCTGTGGTCATGATCGGTTCGTGGTCGGTTACATCTCTCTAAAACCTTAAATCAGAGATTGCTACAATCTTATACCCCTCTTCTGCTTCCAGTGTCATTTTCTACGTCACTGGAACGTTTTAGAAACATTACTGCCTGCAGCTCCAAACTATACACAAGTGTCACCTGTTAAAGGTAGAATAAGCAATTTTAAGCCGCCACAGATTTTGTGTTTTCGATGTCATATTCTGCTGAGCGAGGTTTTCAGAGCTGGTGTTTATTTAATAAAATGGTTTTTCCCCAGAAAGCTCAACTGCAGTTGGGTTAAGAAGCAACACTATAAGACCATCAAGTGTTGAACCAGAAATGCTTCACAAAGTTTACTGTGTTATGTCATTCAGCTGGCAGTGGTGTTAGCTTATGCATCCCCCCCTGCACTTCCCCAGCCCCATCTTTTAGTTTAAACACAGTCATCTAAATAATATGGCTCTTCAAAGCTGTAGCTAAATGAGGCTCCAAACTGGCAGAATGGTGAAGGCTAAAGCATCAAAACAGGAGTCACATGACACATTTCCATAAAATGTATTTAAGGCTCATTTTGAGGTTTTACATCAGGAAATATTTATGGAAATGGGATTGCTATTAAAAAATAAAAGTTATAACACAGCGTGTTTCAAGGGAGAACTTCTGTGGACCAATCAGATGTGTGTATTCAGGTAGCTAGCAAATATCTTGTCTATTCAATTTGGTGGATTAATAAAATAAAACTGTCTTGTTCATATAGTGGAGGACAGAACAAGATGCATGTTAATTGTAGGTGATGACGCTGACAATGGCAGACAAACCAAAAAGTCAGATCAACATTAACAAGTATATTGAATATGATATGTATATGTTCACTGAATTGAATGTTGCTGCCTTGGTAACGCATGGACATGCATTTTGGCGTCTGTGCTTCTGAAGGAGGTTCATGTTTAGCTGCTGAGTTCCAACATCAACACTCTGTCCAGAATTGCTTACTCCACCTTTAAGCTGAGGGCAGGAGCCAACTGTGTTTGTGTATAGCTAACAGGTAGATGTCAGTAAGGTCATCTATGACATGATATCGTGTTACACAGTTGACCTGGGTGTGGCTGCCTGTCTCTGTCAATCTGCCGCTCGGATTTCCACTTTTTTCTAAGCTGTCCCTGTGGGTTTGGCTCCTGCCTGTATTATATATTTAGAGCCAGAAAAGACTAAAGGTTCAGGTTAACAAAGAAGCACATAAAAGACTGAAATAATCTGATTCAGCTTCTCCGTTTTTCTGCATTTGGGCAGATAAGACACTGAGGATTCTGGGAGGTGTGGTCTTTGGAACTATAGGTACCTGAGGTGCCTTATGTGGTATCTTGAGCTTAGCTTTTTCTTTCTCTTTTGTTTTTGGTGCCATAAACCTTGAGTTATAGAGGAAGTGAGGAGTGTTGTTTTGCTAAACGGGGAAAAAGAGGGGTGGAGATGAGGGCTCTTACTGACCCCCAGAGCAAAGTAGGGTGTAAAAGAAGAGGGTAAAGGGGCTCTGGTGTTGTGTCCCAGCCAATGTGGTGGATAAGGGGTTGTAAAAAAGTTCTCCTCTCCTGTAACAACCAGATATAGATGGGACAGAAAAAAATGGTCTCATGGGGTTTGAACATCTGTTGAGTTCCTAAATGTGTCGGCGACGATGGTGGTGATGGTGGTTGTGCATGTCCTCCATTGTAATCCTGCCCCACACGCCGATCACGAAAGCTTCGATTTCACACTCATTATCTCCACGAGCGATACGGAAGTAACCATCCTCTCCCCACTTCTTTCCCCAGGAGTTGGCAGCAATCTGCAGGGAAAAAAATCAGTGATTGCAAAGTTAATGGTTATTATAGTTTTTTCATTCATTTTAGTTTTTGTCTTTTTATTCTCAGTCTCAGTTGTAGTTTTTAAAGTTTCAGTGGGTGATATTTTAGTGACGTTGCAGATTGCAACCAAATGAATATTCCTATCTTGGTGGTCGCAAAAAAATAAATACAAAATGCAGAGGTCCCCCATTAGGGTGGTTTGTCCTTTCTTTGTCTGTTCTAGGCTTTTTAGTTAAGGGGACATTAACTCTGACATTCAAATATAGGAAGTAACAGTGGTCACCATGTTTCTATAGTACCTTACAACTGTCCAGAATTTTCCTCTTCTTTTTTTTCAGTTTTATAGCAGGTGTCACACAGCATTAAAGCGCATTCCCATCAACCTCTCTGTTTTAAACCTTCATTTTGTACCTATTAAATAAACTTTTTAGATATCTATTAAAAAGCCCAGATCAGGCGAACACTAGCTCTTACAAGACCAGCTCCATGTATTTTGTGGCTACACTAGGAAAGAGTAGATAGTTGTTCAGGTGATTGTAATCTGCAGCTTCACCATATGATGTCACTAAATATTACACACTGATCCTTTACGAGGAAAATTGCAAATTGTGTGACCTCAGATATTTTTGTACTATATGAAAAAAATAAGAACATACCCAATATTTTTTGGATGTGCCATCAAAGTTTCTCTCCTCTCCCCACCTGATTCATAAAGCAAAGATATGCATGTAAGCAACAAGCCAGTGAACAAGAAGAAAACATTATCTAGAAAAATATCCTCAAATCAGCTGTGTCAGTTGCACCGCTATTTTTACACAATGGAAGACTTCCAACAAACGTGCCTTCTGATGTAAACACTTTGCAGGAATGTGTTCACCTCGGACTCACTTGGCATTACTGATAAAGCAAAGAAGGAAGGGGCGTATGTAGCTTTCAAGAAGGGGGAAAAAATCTTTCATCTTCCAAACAACATCCTGAAAACAGAATATTTATGGCTGGACACCTCCCAGCTGCACTCCTACATCATTCCAACCCAATGAACATGGAGTTCCCCTTTTCCTCTGCCATTTCCGCTCTCCAGTCATGAAACAGGAAGGAGATGGGAGGTTACGAGGATGCGAACGCCACTTCAGTCTTGACAGTGTACAGACAACAGAGTGGATGAAACGCATGTGTTAGGATGCCTGTCTCCCTCGTTAGCAGCTCCGTTCCCAGGAAGATTTGGCAAAGGCTCAGAAATTCCCATCATGCCTTGTACTTTAGTCTTAGTTTAGACCCTGCCAACTTTTGGTCGCCTGCTCGTTTCTGCTTGTCGTGATCAAAACATTCTCCCAAAGCCAATTCCCATCCTGTTTTTACACTCTCGGACTTTCGTTTCCCAAGAGACCGCTGGTGCCCAATCACTTGTTATCTTTTATAGGAGAAAGGAATGCTGGGAAATAGCGTGGCTGGTGTCGTACTGTGCCAAGTCGGTAGCCAGACACCACAACACAGACAGATTGTGCCAACCTTCTATCAGCGAGTGACTTTATTAGCCCGGTGATTCCGAAAACGAGTCAGACGTCACATTGACCATGAACAGCCGTGTGTAAACAACAGAATTCCAAACTGGAGAAGATTGGAAAGCTTTTAGTGGTAAACTGAATACTCTTTAGGTGTGTGATTGAGGGCATGTACACCTGTATATGTGTGACACCATATGCATGCCTGCCTCCCAGCATATTTATCGGTATGGACAGAGCCAGACAGAATCGGACCACTGCTCATCTCTTATCTGGCCTCCAATCAGCTCACTTGTTCGCTGCTGGACAATGACAGGCGTATTGCAGCGCCTATGTGCCCCGCCCCAGTCCAACACCCCTCAACACTCCCCTGACCTCTCCTTTCTCTGGGGGGACTGATCCCCTGTCTCTGTCCGGTGCAGTCAGGATCAGCGGGCCAGACAATACTCTTTCCACTACAGTGGAGCTCAATACTCTTTCGATAAACTTTCCCAGGCCCCAGGCTTAAAGGAACGCTCCGCTATGGGATTTGGTCTATGTAAACACACTGATGCTTGTGGCTGGTAGGTTGGACCTCAAAACACCACGTTCCCCCTCCCCTCATAGGTTTGCCTCGTCTGTTCCTAAATCAGCATCCCCAGTGCAACTGCATCCACTTGACCTAAACGTGGCAGAATCACAGTGTCGGTAGAAGGAGCCAAAGAGCAGGCAGGAGGCATTTAGGAAAGCATCATCATCTGCATCATCTCACATCAGCCATTCCTTTAAAGTTTATTGACATACCAAAGGTGGAGATATACAATCCGCAAAGTGTGATCATGACATGCGTATGGCAAACAAACAGTTTTATGAACAGAGTGTGTTATGAAATACGCGATCTGAACAAGTTAAGTACAGGGTTTAGAATGGGAGTCAGGGTATTTATGTTTAACAAGCCTATACACGCCATATAGTGTCATCAAACGAATCCCATAAAATATACATACATTCAAAACAGAGCTGAGGATCTTTTTGAAAGAGCTATGTTTAGTCTTGATCAATGGCCAGTCAGATAAAAGCAGCAGAGACTACAAAGCAGTGAGTTTTTTTTCTCTATTTCTCAGATGCTGTTGTCTAATTCAGATGTGGCTGACTGCTGTTCTACTGTATGTAACTGTCAATTAAACAGCAGAAGCAGCAGAGACAAACAGGCAGACAGGCAGAGACAGACAAAAATATGTAAACACAGCAAAATGCTAAAAAAACATACATTCTTTGCCTGCCTTTACAGAACCATTAAGCAGAAGCTACTCATTTTAGTGATTTAGAAAGTGATATTAAGTAGGGAACATATCATTGTCCTGACAGACACACTTCACAGCCGACTGCCTGAATCGCAAAGTCAGAGATTTACAAGTTGAAAACATGTTCATGGGTCAAACTCTCTGCTTCTCACTGACCTCACTCAAAGACAGCAGCAGCAAACTACTCACATGTATGTTTTCAATAAGTCATGTATGAAACAAAGTTGTAATTCTGTCTCTCTAAAATTACTGGTTTATTTATTCAAGATACATTTTCATGTTTGCATGTGGAAAAGAGAATAATGTATGTGTCACTTATGCACAAATTCACTTTTCTCTCAATTTCATCATCATTTTTAACTGGGTCATGATGGAATATGTTTACAAACATCCATTGCATATTCTGAATTAGGCCTTTACATGCATTTTCTGACTAAAAGTGAGGAATATGCTCATATTATTCTACTTTCGTGAAGATTCTTCAGATCTGTATGCCTTGCATTCAGACTCATTCGTGGATTTTATAGCAAGTTCTAATACACAAGCCATGTTTACAGGAGTAGAGACAAAGACTCTCCATAGTACAGATGGACAGAAGGAGACACACACCTAGTTGAAAGAGAATATCACCAAGTTACTGAGTTTGTCTAAATACCATTTCAAGAAGGTCTTTGAAAGAAGGAGGCTTGTTCACACAGCGGAACATCTGCCATCTATTGTTAATTGGGGTCTGTTACGCTATGTATGCTGAGAATAAGGAATTTTGTCTTTTTCAAAATATGGCCATAAAACATTTTGTGCATGTAAACATTGTCACTGATCTAAATGATACCAGGAATGCTTTGGCTTGAACGTAGAAAGGACAAAAGAAAGCACGAGTGGGATGGTCAGTGAGCCAGAAAACTCCATGAAAGGTGTTGATGGAGCCACATATAAGTGAGAGGAAAGAGGAAGACAAGGGGGAAAGAGAGACTGAGGGTGGGGGCAGACTTTCCAGGTGTGTCAGCCGTCTGCCCGCCTGCATATTTGTGGTCGCTGTAGTTAGAAGATAGAGAGGATTGTGGCGGGAGGAGGGGGGGCCTTGTCTGGGCAGACAGAGGAGTGGAGCCAAGGTGTGTCTCTGAGAGCAATTGACTGGGAGGGAAGCTTATTCACATATCTCTGCCGGCTACACACTCACACACACACACACACACACACACACACACACACATGCAGGTGAAGCTTTGGTCAAAAAATTCAAACCTGATGCAAACCCAATTAACACCTGATTCATCCTAAGTAAACCATTTCTGCTGAAGCGGCATGTATTGAACATGTAGCAACAGTCACACAAGATCCATATCTTTACAGACCTCCACTGGTTTGTGGGTGAATGTGAACTTTGTGTGACTTGGCATGTGGACTTAAAGGCAACGCGCCTTTTGTTGTCCTCAACACTACGTCAACCAAAACGTTTCCATAATTAATCAGAGGGAACATGTTAAGTCTTCATTTGACACTTTTGCACTGATGTTCACTGAAATGTGTTGGTGTCTGGGCTGAAGAAGACTGACAGTATTTATGCTATATAATTTTTTTCTTGAGCCGTAAACTGGTTAGGGTGGAGTTAATATGGTTGTATGTCTCAATTGTTTACTGAGTAACTGGATTAAGTGTGAGAATAGAATAGAATAGAATAGAATAGAATAGAATAGAATAGAATAGAATAGAATAGAATAGAAAGCCTTTATTGTCATTATACACAGTATAATGAGATTATACACAGTAATCACATACAAAGAAAACAAAAATCTAAATCTATACAGATCTATATCTATACTACATTAAACATAATGTAGTTTTATATCAGCTTTACTTACCCAATGATCCTGACTGAGTGTGTGCCATGTTTGCGGTACTGTGGAAGTTTGGTGAAGCTGACGTCAGTGTGTTTGTAGATCCCACTCTTATAGACAAAGAAGTCCTCATGGACCTCCATAATAGCTGCAAGAACAAACACGCCAGGAGAATTAGAAGGCGGATATACAGTAATACACATAAATACTCACAAAATGATTATGATTTATAAAGGTAGCTGAATGCAGTCTGGACAATGGAGGAAACACCTTGTTCAATATGCTGAATAATCTAACACAAATAAAGAAAATTCCCATTTTTCTTCTGAGTCACATAGTGTACACACAGACATCAGATGAATCAGACAGGTGTGTTTGTGCTTGTATCAGCACTGGGAAGGCCCTTTTGAAATGTCATAGGTTACCCAGCAAAAATTCTGTTATTAGTTTATGATTGTTTTTCTAACAAATATGTGTTCTGTTTTTATATTCAGTGACATTCTGAGATGTGTCCACACATTCTTTCTTGAAGAAGTGCTGGTACTTTTATAAAAAGAAAAAAAAATCCCTGGTAATGTAGAAGTACTGATTTAACTTCTTAACTCAAGTAAAGTACAAAAGTACAAGCTCTGAAATGTATTTAAAGAGTAAAAATGAAAAGTATTGTCATTGTTTATGTTGGTATTAGTTCTCCTGGTCTTGGATATCTGATTTTCTCAATTGTCAAGTCTTCCTCTTGTCTGTTTTATCTTGTCATATCTTATTATGTTTATCGAGTCTTGGTTCATTTTTTTTACTCTGCTACATCTATAAATGTACCATGCACTGCCCTAAATACCAAGGGCATGTTTATGAATTATATGTATGGATTATATTCAGTCTATGCAGTCACTGAAGATGTCTCTGCACTTCCAGTGAGACCAGGTTTATTATGATTTTCATCTCTTTTTAATCCCTTTGTTCTCAAAGATCAAGGTTAAATGTCATTACAGTGCTCCTGATGTTTCACATGAGACAAGAGATGCTGTCCATAGAGCCATTTCACACTAAATTAGATGTTACTTTACTGTCTTCACAACAAACAGAAACCTTCTCATGGAATCATTATTATAGGTATTAAAATTATTATTGCCAGGTGTAAAATTGTTTTTTAAAAAGACAATCATTATATGTGCAGTTCAGAGCACAACTTAAACTGGATCCAAAAATGCCAATTTACCATTGACTGCCTTGTTGTTGCTTTTCTTTTAATACTAATAATTAATATTCGATAAAAACAAAATACTTAGCCTAAAGAGAGAAACTACATATTTTGTTGGAGAATGTGTGGAATAAATGTTTTTTAAAAATCTAAGTAAAAAGTCAAGTAAAGATAACTGAAAGTGTTTGTATTTCATTACATCTCATCTCTGTTCACAGTTACATTTAACATGATTGTAACAGAATTATGTGATTCTTTTACTCTGTTGTTAATGTTGGGCTGCACAGCTGAACTCTGTGTTCCTGCAGTAATTCATCAAAGAAGGAATAACTTCTCAGACTTGTATTCCCTTTGGAGATCCAATGTTCCTTTGCTGGGTACGCTGCAGGGCCTTCCAACGATTCAGGACGACACACAATGCATGTACTTACACACACACACAAGCAAACACACCTACACACGCGCACACACACCTACACACGCGGACACACACACTTTTGGCTTTGTGACGAGAGAAACTCAAAAAGGAAACTTGTCCTGAAGCCAAAAAGTCTTTCTGGACTGCTAAACAATAAAACAAGAGGCTGGCACAGGCTCATAGAGAATCACACACTCACACACGTGATTGCTATTTAAGTGTACTTGACAATGGTCCAGATGGGCACCAGACAGTGAGGCGGGCTACTGAAGGAAGGTCAGTTAGACTACACTGACGTAAAGGTCCATCATTTCGGACCAGGTGTCTAAGGTCAAAGTTGACCGAGCGGACAGAACCATCAGAATGACAAGGTCAAATGTGACATCACCAGAGGTCAGACATACAACATGAGGCTTCAAAGTGCATGTGTTTAACATCACGTCCCTCAGGGGATCAGTGATGTTTACAATCTAAGAGTGACGGTCACGTGGGAGCAGAGGTTGCAATTAAATAAAATATTAAAATATATTTAAGGAGAAAACACATACAGACACAGATCATCTTACCTTGCACAGGGCCATTATCCATAATCTCCTTCATAATCTCCTTTTCCTGAGAGAAGATAGATGGGACGGTTCACAGGAAGAGAAGAGATAAACAGACAGAAAGATCGTTACATGTCAGTGAGATGGAGAGGAAGAAAACAGCCCCCCTAGATGTTAAAAGTCCGATAATAAGATTGAGTCCAGCAGGGCCTCCTGGCCTTAATGCCTGGCTTATTGACTTCACAGACCGTCAGCAGACAGAAACAACAGGCTGTAATGATCGCAAGAGGCATTAGCTTGTCATTTAGCACTGATGGATGCTGCCGGATAAACCACATTTTGGCAACAGCTCAGTGGTTGACTTTGATTTGGATGAGTAGCTACATGCAGAGGCAGCTTCTGAAAACTGTTTCAGTAAACATGACACTTTACATTAGATGAAGACGGAGGGAAGAGCGTCTTACAAGATGTGGTGAAGGATGTCACTGTTTTAAATGAATAACATCTCCTTACACACTCTTTTCATACCATATTTTAACTGTACCTTTAATTTCTACATGCGATTAAAGCACTTCCTTGATTTTCCATTAACAGGGAAGTGAGTGTCGTGTCATATAGAAACTAACTCTGGTTTACTGAACATAGTAAAGCAGCTGAGTGTGAGCAGAAAACAGGCAGAAATAGTGCAGTTATTTGATATTAGATGGTAAACACAGTAATCCAATTTTATATAGGAATTTGAGACTATAAACAACGGAACAAAATGATTAAACCTGATGTTGCTATCCAGGGCTCAGTCTGTAAATGGGTTTAACTCACTTACTGGCAAGTATATCCAATATATTTGGCAATCTAATCTCAAATAGCAAAATAAATTAGTATTGCGTCGTATCACGTATCAATCGATCCTCTCAGTCCTGATTGCAATGGGCTGAAACTTGAAGCACAAGTAAAAGTACAAACTCTTTCCCTTTATGGCTTAATCCTGTACATTCCCATGTTCATTCATAGGGAGGCATTTATGCATGAGGAAAATGTGCAAGAACACATGTGAGGGAGATTACAGTCTCCAAGAGCACGGGGTTGGAAAAATGTACAGAGAACTTGTAAAAATGGCATATTTGCTGCAAGGAAATGCTGGTTCAGAATGTTTCATGGGATGTAGTTATGCGAGCATTATGTAGTGTGAGTGTTTCTTACATTAGAGGAGAGCCTATACGGCGGTGTGGACTGGTAGATGTCGTTGTGGTAGTTGTGAGTGTTGGGGCAGCGCTGGGTGGCCTGCCTCTTCCCCCGGCCAATGGAGCGGCTCTGCATCATGCAGCGGCCCACCTCTGCTGGAGTCTGCTGAGGGGGTCGGTATGGGTAACAGTCTTCTGTCACCACTCTGAAGTGAAAAAAATGACACGTGCAGAATATTACAGAGCTGACAACAGGTCCTTATGTAATAGTGTGAGATTTTATAAACTCTATGAATATAAGGGAAGAAGCATTTACCCTCTACGCCGGAGGTACCACCAGGCTCCATCGATACGCCCTCCTGCACAGCCTCCTTGGTTACGCGTGTCACAGGAAATGAGGTTTTGTGGGGACAACTGAGGAGTCATGTGACCCATAGACTGGATGGAGATTCTGTCTGATGCCACAGCTAATGAAGAGCAGAGACAACCTTTCAGTATTTAACACCAGGAGTCATTCTGGTCACATTCATTTCACTTGAACCCTCTATTAAATGATCTGGTGGTCCACATTGACATTACTGCTCTGTTTTTAAGATAGAAGGCTGTAATGTATCAGGCATTCATTGACAGATGTGAGTGACTTCTTGCATGCCTGGAGAGTCGAACTTTCAGAGCTGCTGTTTATAATAAGTTTACAATAGAATAGAATAGATCTTTATTATCATTGCTACAGGAACAATGAAAATCTATTTAGCAGCTCTGTCTCAGCAAACACTTAAAGTACAAAAAGACTATACTACTACTATACTATATACTACACTGAGATAAAATATTAAATATACAAATACTACTAAAATACTAATTCCAACTAAAATCTGCAAGCAGATATAGTTTATGGTTTATATATTACACCAACACCAGGTCAGTATGATAGCATTTAGCATTTGTTTAGCTATCACCCCTCATACTTCCATATATTTGTCCAAATATGGTTACCATTGACCCCAAAAAGCCAATAAGTCTGTCCCCCTCCTATCTACAGTCTATGATTTTCCGCTACTACAAATACAACATTCCACCAATAGCAGTTTCCTACAGAGCCCAACTATCAATGAATGCACGTCATGTTTTTTCTGTCTTGTGGTGGTGACGAACTGGAAAGGAGGACAGAGTTTGAATGTTCTGTTAATAAAGAGTAAATGCAATTTTCTACCAATTGTACCACAGATCTACCACAATTATTTTCATTTTAATTAACAAGATGAATATTTAACAATTAGTCATTCATCACCATTGTTGCCAATCTGTTTTCAACTAATTGTTTCCACTCTGATTGTTTGTCTTTATTATTAACCAGGGGAAACTGAATTATGTGACAACTATTGTTAACATAACCTGCCAGAATACTGATTGTTACAAGATTGATTAGTTCTGACAGTATCTGGCCATTGTATTCGCCTACCTGCGGTTGAGAAAGCCCAAGACGCAGCACAGTTGCCCTGGTCCAGCGGTTCATGAATCTTTCCGGGCCATTTTTCGACTGAGTTGAAGTAGAGCGGCAGCTGCTCGTTCTGAGGGTCCATGTTCATCTGTCAGACAGAGAGAGAAACTTAGAGCAACAGCAGATATAGTCCTGATTCTGTCATGTTTATTTCCATAGAGTTTAATCCTCTCCCACAGGGCATAGAATATTCCTCATAAAAGAAGTTATTATCACATCTGAAACATAACGAGACCTGTCGCAGCAGTGGCACTGGACTGGATTTGGCACGAGGCATCGCAGCATAACTGTTTGCTTGCAACAAAACACAAACTAATGGCTGCAATTAAAATATTTGGGTACGTCTTTGTATGGCAAGTTCGATTACATAAGTCTGCTAATCAACCTCACTGTAGAAAGGACTTATTCACAAGCAATTACAGCCATTTGGCCCCATGTCAATCTGTGACGCTGCACAATAGACAGAACCTTTGGTCTTTCACCTCTCCATGAAGATATTTCTTACATCCAATACGTCATTTGAATGAAGTGAACTCCCAGTCGAGGAGGGAAGTATTAAAATCTAAATATGACTGTGAAGATAAATCATTATGATACGCCTCACAGATTCTTCACATGCCAAACATACCCTATTCATTAGTCTCTATGTAAGGTTCAATGAACTCCTAATCTCTCAGTGATGTGTGATAACAGAGTACATGTTTCTGTATAACTTTCCCCTTTCTCACACAAGGGTTAGGGTTAGAAAGCAGATGGCCACCTGATACATAACTAACTCAGGAATGTGGTGCTGGTCAGACAGAGTGGTGGAAGGTCAAAGTCTGCAACTTAGAGACACCCTTACAACCTCGCCTAAAGGTGTATAATAAAGATGTAAAAATAGCTGCAAAAACAGTGTGTGTGTGCAAAGGTTTCATTCATTCCATTCCTTAAACAGGACTGTGCAGTCGGACCACTGTAGGTTTAAAT
>JAPQRQ010000003.1:5919464-5945148 GCA_037367365.1 Apogon talboti
GCCTTCGCCCTTAAGTAGCTGGGATAGGCTCCAAGCGACCCTAGTGAGGATTAAGCGGGTTCAGATAATGAATGAATGAATGAATTTCTGTGTACTTCATCCATACCTTCACATTATAGATGGTATTCACATCTGAGCACAATGCTCAGGTGTGGGAAGCTCAAATATCACAGGCAAAAGTATGTAGATGTACTCCTAGATGTAGAGAATGGGAGGGACCTCGGACCATATTTCAAGATAAAACAACACACAGCCATTGTAGCCTAGTAGCAAAACCACAACCTGGTAGTGACATTATACTTGATGGAACACATATTTCTGTATTCATGTTACATTCAACACAATAGTGTGTTCCAACCACTTACTCTGATGAAAAAAATGAAAACTTGTTATATTATCCACCTTTCCGTATCATGTATCATGTAAGTGGCCGAATGTTTGTCTCATAATTTCAGATAAGTTGTTTAGTTTATACATAGTCTGATATCCTCCATAGCTTTAATATCCAGTTAAGTGACAGTGATTTGTCTGATTTCTTTAACATTTGTAGGACTTAAATGCAGCAGTATGACATTAACCTTTAGGTAACAGCGTTTGAGTTTCATAACCTGAACATGACATCAGAGGGAAATGGTCATCCCTGTGAAAATGGTCTATTGGCTGGAAAGTGTCTACAAAGTCACTGAGTAAAGGTCAACACGTAGAAACATAAAAAATACATCAGAAATAAGAGGATAATAAGAAAACACAGGCAGAGGGCCAGTAAATACACCACTAGGCACAGGCAGAGGGAGGCTTAGTCTATCTGATTAACCTTTAAGAATATATTTGACTTCTAACTAATTTTTTTTCTGGATTTATTAAGTAAAAAGCCACTGTTTTCAGTCATGCAGCAAGTAAAACATTTATTTTATTATATCTTATGTTTGAATCAAAGTGAAACCTTGCAGACAAAATTGGATCCAAATATGAATTACATTAAAGTCTTCATGCATAAAAAGTGTTTTACACAATTTCTCGTATACTGATGTAACTGATTTGTCGTCTATTTAACTTACACATATTGAGATAATGCAGTACAACACTATGCACTAGTACAAATCAGTTTACAAAAACTTCACATTAGCAAATTACGACATTAAGATGCTCTAACAAGATGCATGTTAATGTTAAAAATAAAGTAATGTAATAATAATATGGTTTTTCTTTTGATAATTTTGAAGTACATTTGTCCAATAATACTTCTGTACAGTTACTTAAGTGACACTGTCTTCAGGACTTTTCCCTTTCCTGAACTGTAACTGAGTATTTCCACACTGTATTTCTGCCTTACATTATGTAGTGGAGTATTTCTTCCTAGATGACGTAATAAGCAGCTGAATTATGTGTTAAATACTGAGCTATGGACTTTGCAACAATGTGAGACCGGAGCTCAGTCACAAGAAAAAGGACCCATTGTAAAAGTCTGTCACCTCCTTCCTTTTGAAGTGCCACAGCTTTCCTCCAGGCTGTGGTCAAATATGTGCACATAGATAGGTGTCATGAGCCCTTTAGTCTGTGGTCCAAGGACCACATACCTGCCAGGACTGTCGCCCGTTGCACCCGTTGTCTCTCCTTTCCTCTACATAGTCTGCATTCTTTCTCCTGACCTCCATTCATCCCTCCATAGTCCACCCCTCCTCCCTCTGTCTGGGTTCATAAGAAGCTCACTGTTCCCTGCTCTATTCTCAGGTAGGCCTCCGCTGCTGCCGGCACATTTTACACCTCTGCACACAGAGTAGTGTCAGTGCCACTGCCAGGGACAATCAGCTGAACTGCTAGCAAGCTGAAAATAGTGTTTCCTTTTTTGTTAAAAGCAGTGGTGTAACTACGTAGCTGTGGATCAGTTAGTGCACAAATTTGAGGTATTTTTACTACTTTATTCCGTTCAAGTACTTTTTGGATGTAAATGTTATACTTTTTACATCACTTTTCACCAGTTACGTATATTCATATTAAATCAACTAATAACTTATGATGTATGCTCTAAATGAATCACAGTGTAACTCTTGATATGATACTATAACAATATGTGATCCACAATAACAACTAAGGCACAATCATTTTGCAATATTTGATATATGTGTACGTAACTAAAGAGGAGAAATTCCCTCTAAAAAGGCATAAAGCAGGAAATATGTACCTATTCACTGCACTGTGGTGTCAGCTTCACAGAATTTGACAGCAGAGGTAAAAGTAAGATACAATTGCAAAAAAGTTTGAGCTTTGTGCCCTGTGAATATATACAATGAATAGATATCACCACACTTTGTTACTTACTCAAAGAATATACAACGTAAGTTCTTTGACTGTCTTTTTTTTTACAATGTGACTAAGTTTGATAAATATTAATATGTATAAAAATATTGAAAGTTGGAGTTTATTTCTCAGTGTTAATCCTAATGCATTAAAGAATAGCAGGTATGTACTGTACCTATGGTTTATTTTCAGGCCTTGTGCTGTTTTGCACTGGCTTTATGAGCTCAGCACAGTTTACTGAAAAATCTGTAAGGTACTCAAAAAAGCAGTCACACATACTTACCAATAAAAGGTGGCTGCACTCCCAGACAGTGGCCCCAGAAGTCTGGGCAGCAGTCGGAGACGGTGCGATTGCAGAACAGGTCACAGTAGCAGATGGTGTCCAGGTACGGCACTGTGCACAGGTCATCTCTGCCAGGGCAACAGCCTCCTCTCCTCTGACAGTAGGAACCGAACGGGTCCCTGATGCCACCCACATGAAGAGGGCTGGCGAGCTCCCTCTTGGTCCTTCTAGACAGGACTCTGTCTGCAGTTCCTTCTCCAACCACCAGGAGAAGCCCCGCCACAGACAACAGGATGAGTTTCATGATAAATCTGTCAGAGAGAGCACAGGATATAAAATGTTTAGAGTAAAGTTTATATTACAAAACCTAATCAGATAAATGGTGAAAATCTGCTTTTTCAAGTGCAAAATACTTCACAGACAGAGGTGCAAGGTTACAGTGAGCAGTGTACCTCAGGTTGAGACTGATGCTAACAGAATATCAACCTCGTGGTGTGTATTTCACATACGCATACGTGCATACACATGCAAATACAAAGGACAAGTGTAAATGTAGCCAGCAGCAAATGGTCCAAGTAGACACCCACATGATCCACAGAGATCATCTGCTTTCCTTCCAGCCAGCCAAGGCAAACAACAGCTAATATCAAAACACACTCAGCAAGAACATAATGGAAAAGAAGAACTCAATGATAGAAACACAGGATTATTTACTGTAAATGTTCAATGATGTATGTTGGCGTCTCTTAAGGTGTTTGGGTGAAACATTGGTCCTATTGCTCCATGTTTTTTAAACTAACTTCCTGCCTATGTGAATATTTCATGTACTAGCATTTTGTTTCTCTTGCACAGTTATTATTTTACACTGCTGGGTGTATTGCCATTGCATATTGATCCGTCTATTCTCAAAGGGTCTTGTTATGAAATATATTAATGTATCTGAAGAGGAGCTACCAGCACTGTTACAACAAGGGAATGGACATTATTTATATGAGATTAGGCTGTTATCATGGTATCATAATGCAAGTACAATTCTGTTGTCAAAGCTAATCTATCACAGTGGAGGAAATTGTCTGGGTAAACAGACCAGCCAACATCCGGCATTAATGAACCACAGAGACAGTGGCATTTATCTCAGTCCATAGGCTGTATATAAATAGTTGACAAAGCCTCTGTTACACCACCCATTGTGTGGTCTGCTCTTTTGAAACAGACATGAACTCACTAAGCTACTGCTAATGCAAACTACATCACTGCCATGTTAAACAGAAATAAGTAATTTAACCTTATCACTAATGTTAACAATTAATTAATGTTAATGTCAACCTAACTTAATGTATAAACACACTTACCAGCCATTAGTCAATTAGCAGGCTAAATGACAATATATAATCTCATATGATACAAATGAATGCTAACGTCAGCTACTGTAGCTAAGTTATGTTTAGAGGTATTGTAGGAAAGTACTGGTAAACTTCATGACAATATACCCTGATGGTCATGTTAGTGTCATTTAATCATGACTACAGTAGAGCTGCCTGTAAGAGAGACAGAAAATATGTTTTATTGAATAAACAGGCACAGAATGTCTTACTCAGAAGCTAAGCTAAGCTAACCATTGACACCCACACAGCAGTTGTGACGTTAATATTTAAGGAACAAAATCTGGATAGTACCAGAATAAATAAAAAAAATTATATCTTTCTTGCTTCGGTCCAAAAGTATTTCAGTATTTGAGCCCTTTACTAAACCTACCTCGTTTTATCGCAGGTGATCTTAAGAATTTATTCTCATAAGATCACAACTTCTTTCTTGAAATATTATGATATTATTACCATAAAGATTTGTCTTTTTTCTGGAACATGAACATGAACATCAAATTTAACTATAGAGACCAAGACCATACTGTCCATACTGTAGCTAAACATGTACAGTATATTTGTGTAGTGAAGTTGGACACTGTAACATGGGGCCTATGGTTACTTGTTATTGGAGCCTCTAGTGGCCAATTGAGGACCTGCAGCTCATGATACTATGTATTATCTTTGCTTTTCAGCCCCATAGGGTGTCAGGGGGAAAAACAACAGAAATATATAAAATATAATGTGAACATACTAAAGGAAGACCACTCTTTTCCTGTGTTTGTGTGACACCTGTAGTGCCCAGTTTCTGTGTGTCTATGCACAATCAATCCGATCTATTTAGGCTTAACAAAGGTCAAACATGTTGGAATGAAGACGAGAATGGACAGCCTGAGCAGGAACCGGACAAAGACAAGGGGGGTTGGTCACCGCTTACATAAATAGTATCATTAATTATCCAATCAGATCTCAGAACATAATAGGCACCCTGCACATAAAGCAGCGCTCCGGAAAGGATCTTTGCTGTGCTGTTTTCAGCATGACTGCGCCTTTAGATGAATTGCTCACACACCCCAAACTCTCTCACGCACACACACACACACACACACACACACACACACACACAATCAAGCATATGGCAGCATGGATGAGCAAGTCTCCTCCTTTACACAAGTGTATTGTTGTAGCAGACTGAACACCAGTGCAATAAAAAGTACCCATCAGTCTGTTAAATGAGCTGCTGAGGCCTTAGGGTCAAACGGTCATTAAAAAAAAAAAAAAAAAAATGCTGGCTGCTAATGGTTTATTACCTCATCAGTGGCATCCTTAGAGAGCAGCTAGAGTTCACACAGTAACTTACAAAAAAAAAAATCATCTCCCTGCAGATTTCAATATCGATTATATTGGCTGCTTTCCTCATTGAAGAAATCCAGCAAGATGTCATTTTCAATTCTATCAACGCAACAAGAAACTAGCAATGCAATCACCACTGAGCTTCCAAAATATGATACTGTGTATCATCTCATTTTATTGTAGTTTTACTCTTGTGTCTGGGTTTTTCGTGTCACAGAAGGTGCCATATGGCTCATCAGTGCTTCAGACAGCTGTAGCCGAGTCACTGATCCCACACTGCAGCCACAGGACACATGAACCTTTAGCATGGGCTGCACACACACACACACACACACTAACACGCATTCACACTCACATACACTGTACAGTTCATACACAGCAGCACAGGTCCAGCTGGTCCATCATCACAGCTTCAGGAACACATTTACCACCTGATCTGGAAAGTTCTCACATCCATTATGATTTACAGGTATTTTCTGCAGAGGATGCACAGCCTGGTCGAATCAAAGTCCCACACTTTACCATCCCATCGCACCAGATTTAGCTTTGACTTCGTTTTTGCATATTTGCCAAAAGGTTGTTTCAAAAAATGAGAAGCTACTCGTTGCATCAGTTAAGGTTTGAAGTTGGAAGTTGGAGTTTGAAGTTTCTTTATTTAAAGGGACAGTGCATATTAAAACATATTGTGTGCCAATATGCCAGATTATAGCCAAGGCTAATTTCTTAAAGAACTTTTTGCAGTTGAAACATATAAATCACTGCAGTAATTATCCAGTGGAAGGATGTATATCCAGGTGGAGACTACTGTTTTTGACTCATACTGTATATGTTAAAAGTGATATGTTCAATTTCAGTCAGCATCAGTAATAGCAAAAAAATCTGTGCAAGAGAACACTAATAACAAACATTTATATATTTCAGTTTCTAGTGCAGAAGTTGTGTTTTTATTGATTACCTCATTGCATCTTTACCCAGAAATTATTCAGATCAACACTTAGTGTCTCTTAATATCCTGATGCGGTGTAGTTAGTGTTTTGGATTGGACTGTTTCCTTTTTTAATGTTTTGTTTTTGGGTTTTTTCGCTATTTCTAATATAATTGCAGTCCCTCTTGCAGTGCTTTTCTTTTGGTTGGTTTTAAGTAAGATGTGCTAATGTGGCTGATTTGTGACAGAGAGAATTTATTTTTGCAACAGCCATGTATAATTGTGACTGAAACTATAAACTCAGGAATGTGGTAATTAGATGAGTGATTTTAACTGAAGCAACTGCATCTTACAATCTAACCTCACCATCAGGAGGCCAGATCTCAGCTTCTATTATTATCTTATATATAAAACCAAATATTTATGAAAGTACCTCTTTTATAAATATTTGCTTTTATATACACAGGTACTGACCCTGCTCCTGTACTTTCGCTTTTCAAGTGGCTAAACTTCACTGCACCACCCACCAGATAAATCAGACATCCTGTAGAAACCCTTCCAGATTAATTCCCCTCTGTGTCGTACAGTTCTTGGCTGTTGAGCATTATTTTTCATGGTGGGGGAACATTCATTATGCCCCTCAGGTGTCTAATAATGTCTGCACTTCAACAGGTGAATGAGTGAGGGGATTATTATCGTTGTTGCTGCTGCTGCTGTGTTTAGCAGGTTCACTGTGAATTACACAAGAGAAGCTGCTGCTCACTCTGAACCCAGTAACCTTCATAAAAACCTCTCTCACCAGCCTTTCACTGATAAACCTGAAACTTTTAATACTTTGTCAGTGAGTGCGTCCTACAGTCCTACACCCACTAAGCAAATATGAGACTTGAGGCTGAATATGGCAAAGTTAAAGTACAGAGAAGCATAAGGGGATACTACAAATACATATAAAAACTAAAAAACAAAAACATAGCTGCCAATTCTTACTCTCTTCTAGTGTTACCTTAGATATATTTCTCAGCATTCTCCTGAGAAATATATTTAAGGTAACATGAGAGTGGTGAATGCAACAGTGTGACTATCAGCACACTGCACCTGCCCTGAAACTGGCACAGAGGGAGCTTTTTTTGTGTAAAGTACAAACCACGAGTCTTACCTTGAATAAAGAGGAAGACAAATCCAACTTTTGTAATCCGACAGAAAGACTGCAGAGCTCGGTGCTTCGTTGCTCAGGAAGTCATTCAAAGATGAGATGGTTGGAAAGAAAAAGTCAGTCTCCCTTGTGTGTGTGTCCTTCACTCTGCTCTGTCACACACTCTGTCTTCTCTATATACAGGCCGGTGTGACTAACCACTCCCCCCAGCTCCCCCTCCACTCCCTGGCCCTGTCCCCTGCCTCACTGCCTCCTCCTGCTCAAATCCCTGCTCTCTCTCTTTCCCTCACAACACACACATTTCTTTGCTCGCACATTTCTTTCCACTGTTTCTCTCTCAGTTCCACTGGTTTCCCCTTGGTTATCTGTAGACCCCCCCCCTCCCTGTGTGATCTCACTGCTGCAGGGTCAGAATCCACTGGTTCCTGGACTCCTGCTGGTATCTACTGACCCCCTGCCCACCATCTAGTGGTCACACATTGCATAACTTCACTTCTTCTGGGACAGCATGTGGAGTGCCTCCCAGCCGTCTCGAAGCTCACCAAGCAGCCTCTGGAGGTGAGGGTTTGGCAGGCAGGCCAAATACTTGAAATAATACGGATGTTTTGCTCGGCGTGATCTCCATATCAGTGCTCTTTAATTTGTTTACAGAGCATCTGCCTGTTTTTTCAGCCTCTCATTTCTGGGCTTTTAAACTGAGTTAAATTTATTTTCTGAGTTAACACAAATACTTCCCCTGCTCATTCATATCCCGTCACTTCTCTCATGTTTATTTTCATAAAATGCACAAGAAATCATTTGAAATTTCCACCCTTAGTGGTCCAAAGTGTTGGTAAGGTTCCTTTTGAAAAATAATCAGTAACAGATTACTAGTTACTCTGATCAAAAATAATATAACTTTTCATTACTTCATCAAAGTAATGCAACTTATTACTTTTCTAACAAATGGGCCATAACTGGGCAGTAAAGCTGAAAAGTCTTTAAAATGTAAGAGTCAACTAGATTTAAAGCTTAGAAAATCAGGCATGATTGCAAAATACTTGGTTGATACTGATGCTAATATTTGAAATGACATTTTGGCCAAAAGCTAATGCTCATACATGTGTTATTTTATGACTACTTATTTTGGTTTCCTGTTATTTATGCCTTACTACCAATTAAATCTCCATTATACATACATATAAAAATAGTTGTCTCTCAGCGCTTCATCACTTATTCATTATCTCTGACTGACCACAGTTTAAAATACACACATTTATGAAAAAGAATCAAATCAAATTTTATTTTATTTATATAGCGCCAAATCATAACAGAAGTTATCTCATGACAATTTACATATAGAGCTGGTCTAAACTAGACTCTCAAGCCAATTTACAGAAACCCAACAGAATCCTCCCAGAAAAGAAGTTAATAAAGCATGACCATTGGTGAAAAGACATATATATGCTGATAGGATACTGGCCAATACCAGCAAAAATTGGCTGATACTGATGTCTGGTCGATTGAACGGCTCGTCCCTATTAACCTTATGATAGCGCTCCATTAGTGTCAAAAATTGTTTTTAACGTTCTCATAAATACATAGATGTTATCTATAAGTGTACATTTTATGAAACTATATCCATATTGGACAGATGTAACTTGTCTGTAATCACTGACATTCTGATACTAACTGTAGTTTAACTACAGAACTGCAACAGATTACACTGACATTTATTTGGAATTCATTTATACTGTATAATGTACAGTACATAACTATGTAAGTCCCTAATATTGTGAATCAGTTTGCATGATTTGATCTATTAATGCATTTATGATTTTGGAGTGGTGAACAGGTATTTCTTAGGAGGCTGACATGGTGGTCCTGAGAAGTCACAGCTGTGCCTTAGACACCCCCCCACCCCCGCCTGCACAACTCCCTTAGTG
This sequence comes from Apogon talboti, assembly GCA_037367365.1. Lineage (NCBI taxonomy): Eukaryota > Metazoa > Chordata > Actinopteri > Kurtiformes > Apogonidae > Apogon > Apogon talboti. Next base: position 5,928,763 of record JAPQRQ010000003.1, read on the forward strand.
TCGATCAATAAGCTAAAGGCTGAATCAATAAATGTGACACAGCAGGGTGTCAGACTGGGTAGGGCCAAAATGGCAGATAGAAAATAAAAGCAAAACGCCAAGACCATCCAGGTCTATGCTACACTCCGGCTGTAGAATTTACACAATGTCAAAGCAGTAATGATTCAAATTCCTACATAAGAAATACATGTAATGATGAAAAAGCAAGACAAAAATATTTTGATCAAACTCGATATAAAGAGAGAGATATACAATTACAAACTTTACAAGCATTCAGGATTTTAACTCATAAGACCCAAACATCCACTGATGAACTAAAAGCATCTATGATGTAAACTGTTTAATACCTGTTGATCCACTAATCCTATCAATACATGGAAATAATTGGTGTAAAATACAGTCATCTTTTCATGGTCATCAGATATGACCCATGTGGACGTTCAGAGGCTCCGTAGTTACCATGGAAACACTGTCATCTACTACAACATTGACTCACCAGTAAAACCCATGGAGTTGGATCAATGACAGTGGATGGACACACTTGTTTTTATGTGCAGTTAATGATATTTTTGATGGAAAAAGTCACTTTTCCTTCAGTTTTCTATGTTTTGATGTAATAACCTTTAAATTTACTCTGAGTTTTCATGAGCTTCCAAATTAAGCATAGGAAATTAAATATAGGAAAATATGTGATTAACCGTGAAAATTGCAAAATACAGAGGATGATAAAATAATAAATGGTGATAAATCACGTACGAAAGGTTAAATAGCGAGAAAAATTCATTTGAGAACTGACATAAAATTAGCACTGGGTCTTTATGGGTTAATGAAATACAAGACAAGTAGCATGGATGACCGTAGGGTCACGGACAGAACATTAAAGGGGAAAGTTTAAGTTTAGTAAAAGATATAACACTAAATGGTGATTACGCTTTTGAGGGAGCGGCCATTTTTTGTTCATTAAAGAAATAAGATCTTGAAAATATAAGCACTGGGTTCATAATCAAAGTTTCCACTTGTTTGAAGGAAAAGACAGTTTTGTGTTTTCAGTTTCAGACATAGACGCATCCAAAAAACAAAAAAAAAAACAAAAACATGCACTGCAGAAAATGGGATTGGGTTCAATTAATACTATGCAGAGGAATAAATATAAATAAATATATTCAAATCATGTATAATTATATGGAAAATGAAAGCATGAAAATATATTTTATTTTATCCATCTGTCCATTTAATGAACCGCTTCATCCTTATGAGAGTCACAGGACATTTATTTTACTCATTTTTAATTACCAGCAAATTTTACATAATGTTTTCATTGCACTACAGTTGACTGACTTAGTTTAATGACATTATGTTTTGTGTGGATTAAATTAGCAAAACTCTCGGGTCTCGGGGACTTAATTTTTGTGAAATGTTTTGTAAATCAAACTAAATCCAATAGTTTTAGAGGATATATTTGCTTAACTTTTTTAAGTATTCATTGGTTTAGAATTGACTCAATAATACTGTAGACTTTAGTCACATATATCATGGATTATAAAACAAACGAATGTGACACAAAACAATTCTTACATAATACTTCATGATAACTTGTTCATTTCCACGTTAACTCAGTGACTGACTTCATCCATGACAGCATCACTGTTCCATCTTCTTCTGTCCATCCTGAAATACTCACCTGCATTATTGAAAACAGTACCTGTCACTTAAATGACAGAAATGCAACGTTCTCCGACAGCTCCTGTCAGTAATGGGAGCAGAGACGCGATGTTCCTGCGTAAGTGTGACGCTTTTCGTGCTGAGTTATAATTTGTGCTATAATACCTCTTACACAATCTCATACCACCTGAAAAAAGCCGCTCTAAGCTATGTTTAAAGTATTTTATTGTCACCACCTCCTCAATCATGCCTATGGTTTTTAACTGTATGTGTGGTTTCACATTCTGGTGTAAATCCACTCAGTTGTACTAACATGTAAAGAATGCCACTTTGCATACTGACTGGCAGCAGATTAGTCACAAACAACAGAGAATGGTTGATGCGTTGATTTACTGACGGTAAATGCACAGGAGTTTGATTGTAGCCATCTGTGTGAGGAGGTGTGTGTGTATATGTGTGTGTGAGGACCCTCAGATAAACTCAAGACCCCTGAATCAGAACAGGAAGTCACCAGATCAGGGAGTGTGTGTGTGATTCATAAGTGAAGACAAGTGTGAATCACCTTGGACGGTTGTTACCAACATGTTACACAACATCTGTGGGCGATTTGTTGCAAGACTGAATGTATGGGTGTACATTTAATACGTCCAAACACCGAGGCCCGGCCCATGAGCTCAGTGACTCAGGCCTTGACAAGCCCTCCAGATGTTTGAGCTGTGACACTTCATTCTTCTGTCCAGGAACAGAATAAAGGGGAAGCAGATATCGGATCGTTGCTGCTTCTGTTTGTGAGGTAATTTCCCGAAAATAGACTGAACTGTGGAGGCTGAGGACACACATGGCAACAATAGAGTCCATACATACACACACACACACGGAGCAGTGAGCGGGGAAACACTACACACACACATACACACAGACTGGAATAAAAATGAGGATATTTACACAACACTGGATTTAAGGACATGGAAGAGACATAGAATTCACATGTGACCTTTTGAGCTACATTTGCAATACCAGAATGTAACTTTTACTTAACCCTTAGGTGTCCGTTTTTGAATACTTTTGATTTTGCCTTTATATACCACGTAAAAAAATGTTTAACATACAAATGTTTGGTATCCTTTTTTTCAGCATAACTTCACCTATGTGATCTGCCCATTATATTTTCTCTTTGACCTATTATATCAACATATATCGCCAAAAAAACACACAAAAATATGAAATCTAATTTGAAAAATGAGAAGATTCACTGCACAAATAACACAAACATGCTTCATGAACATTTTCAAAGACTATAAAAGTGAACATAGGTTCCAAACATTAGGTATATAAAGTTAAAACTCTGATAAATTCAAATTATAAGCATGTATTTCACATAAAAGCATGCCTTTACATAGGTGTTTCCTCACTTTTTGCCACTCCTCAAGACAGGTTATAGAAAACATTTACAGAGTTTTTCTTTGTCTTAAAGGTGCAATGTGTAACAGTGCAGCAGTTATATCACTGTGCTTCTGCTTCTGAGTTTGTGTTTTACTGAGAGCTGGTCAGTTGCTGGTTAGTTAACTGCATTTCTAAGTTAATGATAGCTAGTGTCATACTGTGGTGGAAAGGAAGAGAGACATGGAGTACATATACATGAAGATGAATATTCGACCACTACAGTGAATTTGACAGGTGTGATGTGAACAGAATCTTCCATTCAGATATTCCAGATGTGGCCTTCCCAAATGGAGCATTTTTAGATTGTGTGGGATATGTTGATATTATTCAGTTCACATACGGAAAAGTAATTTAACCTGCACATTTTACTGCAGTTTGTGACACATAACCCCAGTTTATGGTCAACAAGGGTAACGACAAAGATTCTCTGTGGTCAACATGTATGATCCGCTGAAAAGTCAGAGGGAGAAACACCCCTACTGTTAAACATAATGACACAGGATAGCAACAGGTTTATGGATGTGTGTAAATACTGAGAAGGCAAACAAAAGAGGGAGGCTGAGTTCAGTAGAACATCTGCCATCAGTGGAGTGCATTGACTGTATGTAAACAGGAATATTAGAGTTTTGGGGGGGGGGGGGGTTTGGTCACATAAACAGCTTGTTGTGAATACTGTCTTTATCTGAATTATGTAAAAATAAAATATTAGTGAGCATATAAATGTATGCACATAGAACTTGAGAATGAGAATAAGGATTTATGTTGGAAATCCAACTTGAATCCTTTACATAGAAATCAGTGTGAAGGCTGTTTAGAAAGGCTTCATTTTTTATGTCACGACAAAGGCTGCTACGGTTTTTGCACTACAATATAAATGTCTTTCTTCCTTTTCATTTTTTGTCACCAGTATTCAGTAAGCCCAACAATAGTTTATTCATACATCTCATGAAGACAAAGAGCCATTTATTGGTATTGAACGATGGAACACATGAATAAAAAAACTGTTTGCTTTGGTGGACTTTTGTTCATTATTATACAAACAATCACAGGTTAAAGAAAGACTATGATCTGATCTCACATATTATAGGCATATTTTATTGAGTCCATGAAAAGCTGACTTTTTACAGATATGTGGTTCTCACAGGACAGCGACACTACACGTGTATGATGATCTAATAGAGTATGATGCATTAAAGTATATTGAATTACCAACAGAATATAGAGTAGTTCAGATGAGGCCAATCTAAAACATGTACATAACATCTGACATAAACACAGTGACTACTCCTCATCCAGTACATTTTGTTGATAGGTTTTGAAGGCCTCCACCCCTGGGCGCTTGTAGACGTTGCGTTTACTGTATGTCACTGTATGTAAAATGTGATTAATTAGTAAAACGTTGCATAAAATCTAGCATTTGGATTGGTTCTGACAAGTACAAGGCGTGGGCCAGACACACACTCAGAGTCATTCACAGGAACAATCCCTCTCTTTCTCCGGACCGTGACATCATTACATCCCATGATGCCAATCAGCGAGGCTGGGAATCCCAGCTGCTCCGTGTCAGGGTGGAGGTCCAGTCTCCTTGACCCGGTGGGGGAGTCGACACTCATCTTCCTCCTCATCGTCTCTAGTGGGTTTTCCAGGAACATGCAGGACGAGTGGTGTTGATAGTAAACAACTACAGGGCGTGTTGACACGTGGAAGGAGTGCAGTCCTCCGTCCACGATTTGTCGAGATGTTTTGACAGATTTAGCAGCAGGTGTACGGAAAATCACACACATGTTAGCGTTGATGAGAAACACAGGCATTTGGGAAAAAATGTATTGTACTGTTTGTTCTTTCTTTTCTGCAGCTGGAGTGATGGCACTTGATTTTGTTTTTGAAAACAGTCGACATCTTCCAGAGCTCCAACCTTAGATACCTCCAATCCTCACACAAACAAACTTCACGGCTTTAGCGGAATATGAGACTCATCTGTAGGAATCCCCTTTTTCTCCATAATCCTCTTGTGGAGATCGATGTCAGGCTCAGATTCCTTCTCATGTTGAATGAAACTCATGGCAGTCTTCTTCACAGATCTATATGGTTGCTTTTGTTCTGCTTATCTCCAAGACAAAACCCCTGTCCTGAAGGCATCCAGCACAGCAAGGACAGGGACAGAGGGACAGAAATGTCCCTTTACAGTGACTGCATGGAAATACAGATTACAGATTTTAGACTAAAATATAGACTGGTAAATCTGATGATCAAAACAGAAACACACCATTTTCACACTTGGTTTTTTTTTTTTACTTTCTTTAGCTTTCAGAATTATTTGAGGTTCATAAAGACAATAGTTGCTGCATTATTTTGCAATTAGAATGAAACATCAGTACACAATAGACCACAATGTATACCAATTATTCACTCATTTAACCTCCAGTGGGCCAGTAAAATAATAGCATAATACCTTATAAATAATGACCCCTCCTACTTTTTTCTCTTTGTTTTAGTGCAAAAAAAAACAAACAAAAAAATTATGATAATATTTACATTTACAAACAATCCAAACAAAAAAAATGTAAATAACCTAAAAAATCTGAAATTTCTTAAGAAAGTGAAGTGCAATTTTAACAATATTATGCCTCAACTTATCATTTATACATGTGCATTATGGATCAGATCTACAAAGGCACAAGATATTGTCAAAATTGCACTTAATTTTCTTGAGACACTTCAGGTTATTCACATTTTATTGTTAAATGATAATTTGTTTATCTAAATATTTTCATAATTTTATTTTTTGCACTAAAACAAGGAGAAAATTTTGTTATACTGTAAGCATAATGGAATATTATTTTCCAAATTTAACCAAGAAGAAAATTTGGAGTGATTATTTATAGGTTATTATGCTGTTATTTTATCTGAGATCACATTGGTCTGTATGTGGAACCTGAACTAAAACTAGTGCAACACCATTGGTTGATTATATCTGCAGTGTAACTTTTGCACTTTGCAAGTTCATCCCGTGGGCTGCATTGGACTCTTTGTCGGGCCGGTTTTGGCCCGCAGGCTGCATGTTTGACACCCCTGTAGTAGACCTTTAAAATATTATTATTGTCTTTCTTAAGAGTTTTATATGTAACATTCACCTGCTCATGCAGGTATATGTGGTTTATGTTGGAGTCTAGGTTGCACCAGGACCTGGTCTTTCGTTGACTTAAGCCAATTCTGTTTTAAGCTAAGGGTAGATAGAGCTGCAGCTGTAGATGAGTAGAAAAGAGACACTGGACAGTATGAAGTGGATTTTTTGCTGAAAATCTGATCTAAGTCTCCTATACAGCAATTAGCCTATAGAGAGTCATGAAAATGGGCAACAGAAGCCAATTTTTAACATTACAATGTATTCACCTATTGAAAAAAAATTAATAATTATGTAATAATATCAATAACCAGAACAATCATAATAAAAAGAAGAAGTAGAAGATGAAGAATCAGTTGTCTGCCAGTTTCACTCGCTCTGAGACAAAGAGACTTTAATCACACTTGACATAAATGACACACTGAAGGAAAATTTGACTCAACTCATTGTGTAAAATCTAACATGCTGTAAATGTCAGTCTGTCTGTCTGTCTGTCTGTCTGTCACCTTTGTCGTCCTCACATGTCAGAGTCTTATTGATTCAGAAACCACTGAGTTGCAGGTTTTATTATTGCTGATGAAGCAGTGACACATTCTGAATCATCCAACTGTACCAAAAAGTTAGATATCATCATGTCAGCGAAAGTTCACTTTACCTTGAAAGATAGACTCAGCAGAGCCTGAAACACTCTGAGCTCTGGGAATACAAAATATTAGAACTGAGGTCAGAAACTGATCATTTTTCACAGTCCCAAAACAGTTAAGTTCAATATTCACTGCACTGCCCAAAAAAAGACCCACTCATTTTTCCACATCCACCACAGCATTATTTATGCCAAACAATGTTTTTTTTATGCAACGTCACAGTGAATGTTACAACATTTATTTCCATCCGTTAATGTTTATCCCAGATCTTGTATTGATGATAGAGTCAGACCTCTGTGTGAAGTCTTTTCCATCACATCCCAAAGTTTCTCAATGTGGTTCAGGTCTGGACTCTGTCCAACCCATGTGTATAAATGATGTTAAAACACTAAACACTAGTTAAAACACTATCAGCACAGTAAATGAGGTAAACATACACAGGTAAAGCAAAAGTCAGGTTAGGGTTGGAACAGAAGTGCCCTTTACTGTGTAAATGATGTCTAATGCTCCTGAACCATTCTTTGACAGCTTCATCCTGATGAATCCTGGTATTATCATCTTGGAATATGCTTGTGTCATCAGGAGAAGAAAAAAATCCTTCGATGTTCACACTTGGTCATTCAGTTTATTCAGGTTCATCTGATCTCATTTTATAGACACATAACATTTCTGAACCTAGACCTGATCAAATGAAACAACAACAGTTTATAACACTGCCCCCACAGGCTTTTACTGTAGGCACTAGGCATGATGGGTAATCACTTCATCCGCCTCTTGTAGGTTCCATCATTCTGGAACAGGCTCAGTTTTTTATGTCCAATGTAATGCAACTGTTTCTAATTACCCATATAATTTATTTTGATCGTGTGAAATGTCAGGACATAATAAAAGAAATAACTTAATTTCCACTGTTGTTTATATCATCACATTCTTAGTGAGACAAGAGTTTACACACACTTTGTTAATATTTGGCAGCCTGTCCAGATTGTGTGAGTTAAATCAGATGTTTCGCCCCACGTTCAGTGAAGCAGTGAGTTGTGTCCTGTTTCTCTGGTCTGTGGGTCTCCTTAAATGAACCTGCTCTTTCAGTTCAGCCCCAGATGTTCTTTTAGAAGGTTCATGGATTCACAATGATCACTCCGGGATGTTACTGTGCTGACCTTGAGCCATGTTGATCCCATTATGAAGCATCACTGGCCTCTGTTTTTTTAATTATGTTCTTCTTACTGCTCCTTTCCAATTAGGAGAAGTGTTGATTTACATGTATGATGAATTTCTGTGCCGATAATATATTGTATTATTGTGCACTTTCATCAAAGGAACAAATAAAAACAAGTGAAAAACTGAAGCCTCTGTTTGGATCTGAGCTCTAGTTTCTCTGGCTGATGTTTTCAGATGTAATTTCAAAATGATGGGATCAGTTTTATAAAACCCCACAATAATAATGTTTGAGTTACAAGTCTGACTTTTTTCCTTTGTTCAATGCTGATCAAACCTAAACACAGTTATCTCCACTCTGCTCAATGACAGTGTGGCTCCAGTGTGTTTGTATTTGTGTACTAATGTGCAGAAATATGACATAGTAAGAAGTACTATCAAACTTTGGGAAGTTTCTCCCGAGAAGAATCAAGAGTTTTCTTTTTTCCTTTTTTTAAGGTTTGATTGCTTGAGATTTTCCGTCAATGGAAAGATCCATCCCTACATCTGCTCCAAAGGACTTTTTCGAGGTCTTGTTCTCATTTCAGTTTTGAGAGCATTTTAACTTTATTTATAATGATTTTATTCTAAGACCAGTCAGGACTACAGCTGTAAGGACATCACTAATGAACCCTCATGTTAATACTATGGTTTGAAAAAATCTTTCAAGAAACATTTTTACTTTTCCCACATTCTTTTTTTTTTTTTATCACAGGCTGCCTCGTTCTGCTACTCACTGACAAAGTGAATCATTTCACCTTAATATCACATCATTATGGAATATGTGAAACCTTTGCTGTCTCGGTCTTGACCTGGTCTCATTCTCCTTTGTATCATGACCAGGTTGTGGTTTATGTAGTCTTGTCTACATCTCTAATAATATCCTACCATATAATTGTTCATTCTAAAAAAAAATGGAACAAACTGAATGTTTTTTTGTAAGTGTGTGTGTGTGGGGTTTTTTTTTATGTAACCAAAATAAAATATTCATTCATTCATTCATTCATTCATTCATTCATTAAGTCGTACACTGCCCTGTATAAATGATATCCTTTATGTGTCCAGTCAAAACCTGTGGGTACCTGGGCTGGTTCATTAGATGGAGTTCCAGGAATCCAGAACAGACTTGATTTGAGAACCAGAACAAGTTTGGCTTCAAAGGTCTGTCTGAGAATGTGACTGAATAATAATTACTGAAATGAAAAATTCTGCCTTCATTGTTATGAAACCTGAAATTAAATTGTGAATCTGAATGAATGTAGTCAATGTGAATGTAGACTTTTGATATTAAGGTAAATGTAAGTTCTACATATTTTAATCCCAGGAGCTGATAGTGTTTTTGCTGAGTTTGTCTTTTAAGGATCTTACGAAGCATAAGTTAATTTTGCTGAAATAACTGAAGATTTCTCAGTTTTAACATTTTTTTTCCTACAGTCGAATGATTCAGCGTCTGTCACTTCCCTGTCAAAAATGTGTCAGTGGTTTCATAATGAACATGAGTTTTTGGGGTGAATACATCCAGAAACCTTCAGAATCGTGAAACGCTGTGTGTAAATGTTTTTAGTTAATGTGTACGCAAACATCCAACCTCATCTGTGCACTGATCCTGGAGTTGGTGTCTGTAGAAAGTTGTTTTTTTTTATTATAACTAACATGTAATAACATTTTCCTTTCATGTTGGTTTTGGTATTGTTCCAGAACGTCAAGGTAATAAAAAGAAATAGAAATACACACATCTAGTATGATGAACCACCTCTCATCAAACACTCATCTTCTTTATTACCAGACACTTCTTGTAACTTCAGACAGGCTTCTGGTGCCAATGTTCCCCGCTATAAATCCATTCCAAAAGATCCTTGTTGATAATGTAATTTATTGTTGTGAATTAAGCAGCACTGTCTGTTCACTGGCAGAGATGACAGAGTCTGCACCAAACTCAGAGCTCTGTGGTGTTTCTGTCTAATTAAGAACAGACCTCCAGCATTTCGTTGTCATATATTTCAAGTGGAAGGTGTGGCATGTGGGGGCTTGTTGCTCAGTTTGGTTTGTGTTTTTCAGCTGCACATAGACATCTCCACCGTGCAACATGTGTTTTTCTCACAATGTATTGCTCTGTTGCAATCAAAAAACTGTGCTGCAACATCCACGACTTATGTAATATAAACAAAGCATTAATTGAAAGTCTCATTTGGGGGAAACAGAGATTCTTCATCTTCCAATGGGAGGAAACTTAACGCTGGACGTTGAAGGAAACACTTGTATGAGGTTCTGGCCCGGATGTTTGATGTGTGTTTCCACTGGGAGAAGAAGGGAAATGCCCCTCTTTCATTCACACCCTCCCCTTTTTCAGTCATTTCTACTCTATACACTAAAAGACCCGAGGAGGTCTCAGGTGGTCATTCAGCCCATAAACCCCCCCCCCCCACCACCGCCCACCCAAACCACCCATCCATCCATTCACTCCTCCATCCCCAAAGGAACAGGAACCATCGCTCAATACCTGTCAGCCCATCCACCCATTCAACTGGAGCTGCTCGTGTCCTAATGGAGCAAAATACTTTTCTATTGACTGCTGGACAGGCTTTCCCTCCTGGGTGTGCCTTTGTTTTAAGGCCATACTAGTATCAAACACACAAATGTTTGCATGAATCACCCTTTCTTTTCTTTTTTTCTAATTCTCCTTAAAATATTACTGCAATCTTGATGTCTGGAAGATTTATGCACAACTAAAGTCCAGTGAACCAACAATATTCAAAGTAAAACACTTACAAAAGTAGTGACTTGATTTCTGATTTGTTTGATGTGACAGAGAGGAAAAGTAATATCCAAGACTTAGAACTGAGTACTTTATTTATAGGTTCAGTGCATATGATTACATATGATTCAGGAGGATCTATCAGCATAAATTGAATAATTTTACTCTCACTGGCCACTTCATTAGGTATACGTATATGGTTAATTGCATATTAAGACAAATATCTGGTCACATGCTAGCCACTCAATGCATTTACAGTAAGTATTTAACATGGTCAGATGATCTGCTGAATGCCTTACAGAAAATGGTCAAAACAGAGAAAGGATCTGGTGAACTGCAGTTGCCTGGGTAAAAATGCTTTGTTGATTCCAGAGGTCAAAAATTCATATCCAGACTGATTTGAGCTGACAGAGAGGAAACAGTGAGTCAAAGAACCACTGGTCACAACTGAGGTCTGCAGAAGAGCATCTCTGAACACACAATACATCAGTCTTTGAAGCAGATAGGCTACAACAGCAGTGTATACCCCCACTTTATTTGGTACACATGGGGTACCAGCTACTCGCAAGGTGCACCTAATAAAATGGCAGACGAGTGTACTTCATTGGTGTATAATGAAACAAAAAAGAAAAATTATGTGTTTTCCTTACCTTACAACAAGTGGTTCACATCTACAAAAAGAGGGAGATGGTCACCGTGCCCACAGTGGCTTATAATGTTGATCTTTTCTTCCATTACCGTCACCTCAGTGTGGACTACTATTCATATATTCTTAACTAAAAAGGCCAGAACACACAAAACAGCAACTGCAGCAGGACTACTGCAGCCAAAGCGCTGTCATTTGGTTGTAGTCTACAGTTTCATCACTTGATGTCACTAAATATCACACAAAGCCCTAAATTAAACTGCAGACTTACTGTATATAGACATGTTTTCGAGCAATACATATTGAATTATTTTGTTATTACTAATGTACATGGAAATTGCTGTATTGTATTGATCACCATTATATATTAACTTATGTGTTCTGCTATTAGTTCCTTGTACGTAAGAAAGTTTTGTTTTCTTCTGCTCGAAACAAGCAAATAAACAAACAAACATGGATTCCTCCCGCTGTGTAAAAATGAAGCCACAAGTCCCTCAGTCATGGGAGCTGCCATGTTGTCTGTGTGATGTCAAAGGTCATGCAGGAGAGATATGTGCATGTCACCTGATTAATTTCTGGTCAAGCCTCTGACAAATTCAGAACGATTGGTCCTAACAGTTTTCAATCACCCATTTTTATAGACTAAAAAAATAAAAAATAAAAAAAAAGAAAACCGATCAGAAAGATGACCATTTACATCCAAATCAGTCTCATAAAATGGACCAAAAACAGTCTAGATTCCCCTTTTGGAAAGTGTAATGGATGTGTACTTGGGGTTTTTAGTTTGACCATAGACCCATTGAATAACATATGAGATGGGGGTTTTATGACCAACACAGCAGCCAGTCAGCTGTTTAAGGCTTCACTTTTGGGGGGCTATGACAGTGTCCATTTTTTTGCCTACAGTCTATGATTTAAACACATACACATATGCAACATATGAGGCCAACAGTGTTCTATCTACACCAGAAACTCCAAAACCAGTCTGAAACATTTACTTTGGTTTGTTTTTCCAAACGTCACCTGATCAACTCCCAAAAAATCCATTTATCATCTTTCTGTCTTAAAAATTATTGCTGAACTGTATGACTCAGTAGGATATACAGCTTGACTTCCTCTAAAATTCTTTTTTCCACAAATAAAGTAGAAATATCTTGGCCCAGAGGAAGAGTTTAGTTTCATTTGGAACAGAGTGGAGCTCAGAGACCCGTCTGGAGGTTCAGGGGGCGGCGGCATCAGCAGCTCTCCTCCTCACCTCTACTGGGTTTATCGTGTGTTTATCCTGTCTCATCTCCACAGGGATTCCAGACTGAAGGAACATATTTGTTCGTAGTGACTTTGTTTATACTGGTAAATTAGGATTTTTTTTAAAGGGCATACTGTGTGTTACTTTAGGGTGATGTTCAACTGCTGTGTCATAACTTGATCTTTGTTTTTTTCCCTCTCGGTGGGATTATTTTTATGGACAACTAAGCATTTCATTGACTGCAGAAAGTGTGAGTGAGTACATGAAATAAGCATCAAAACATATGGTTGCATGTGCATTTATGTGTATCCGTCACTACACAGCCCTGCATGAGCTTAAGGCCAGACAGACAAACATACTTACAGATGGACAGATGGACAGACAGCAGATCCTTTGTTATTGCCTGTCAGTGTCACAAGAGCATAACTGTCTCCGTCAGAGCTGCAGGAGGCTGGCAAACGCTGCAGATTACATTCCTGGACGCCTGCGGAACATCCAGCACCATGTTCCTTGTGGTTGTACTGTACACTAAAGTGTTACCGTGGTGACGATGACAGAAATGGGCCAAACAGAAGTATCGAGAAGCAGGACAGACAATGCAGTGTTTGGGTCGTCTCCCAGATAGAAAGGACAGGAGAGGCCGGAGAGAAACAAGTTTGGACATCAGCAAAGAGTTTAGATGACATTAATGGAAAGTTCTGTTAATGTCACATACACGCATGAAATGCACTGACATCACATGTTTAAATGGAATCTAGTCATAGTCCTACTGTAACAAAGTGGAGGTCTTTATTATCCATAAATGTAGAAATCAGCCACATGTTTTTACATCGCATATAGGGATTTCCTCAAAGAAAGAAATTATTTTTTCTTCATTTAATGGAAAAATCCTTCAGCTTTACTCCAAATTAAAGAAACCAAACTGCTCACTCATTTTTTTTAATTTTCACTGGACTAGGTTGAAATTTGCACCAAGCATCCAAGACAGCCTAAGGATCATTGGCAATATGTTGGCATATACATAGTTGTTGCCAAAATGAAATGAAAACTAATGTCACCTGAAAAAACAACCTTGAATTTTCCAAACAAAAAACATGGTATTAGTTTTAACCAAATATTGATGTTGTGTAGTGTTCATACACTGTAAAAAGTGAGTCAAGGTTGAATTAATGCATTTAATTATACACAATAAATTAATTATTGATTTCATTTCAGCAAATATGATATTGATTAGATGTTAATAAAGACAATTATTTGAAATTTCCACCTTACTCTTTTTAATAATAGTGTTAAATAACAAAACACAGTTTAATCACTTATCTGTATGTTGAAGTAAAACTTCCTATTAAGTGAATAAAACCACTCCTTCTGTATATCTACATCATTTGACACACCAGCGATAGGCAATTATACTCGTGTTTATTCTCCAGATATGTATCTAATCGCTCTTGGGTGGCTCTTTCCATTATCTACTGCAACAGCAAAATGGAAAGAATGACAAGGACTGTGGTATTCAATACAAACAACTTTTGGTTTGAGATGGCGAGCTGCAGCAGAGCGCCGTGAGTGTACTCTGATTGTGTTTCCAGGGCTGACGACATTATCTGACCTGGCTTCTGTCAATGCAGAGTGTGATCCTTTATTCTCAAATGCCACTCGAACAATTCAGACAGCTTAATGTGGCTCCACGGTGCAGCAGCTCCACCCTGAAACGCCTCAAGCCATGTCATCATCTTGACCCTCCATCTTCAACCATTAGGTCGGGTGTTAGGCCTGGGCAATGTATCCAATATACTGGGTGTATGGCAACATTTGGCTATGTCATAGTCATTTACATTGATATATAGTAAATAAGGAGTCCAAATGCATGCAACAAAGAGAACTTCTAAAAGGGCTGAGTTCCTGTGTGTCAATACATTGTTTAGAAAGAATGTGAATAGAATTTAATTGTCCATGTTGCGCATTTATAGCAACTAACTGTATATGAAGTTTTTGAAGATTTTTTGATTTAAGAAGATTTACTTCTACATATTTATATTCTATTGTAAATGAAAGATGGGTTTATAACATTTGAGAGATGAGATTTTACACAGCGTCCCAACTTTTATGGAATTAGAGATGTAAATTGAAATATTCACATTTTACTACATACTAACTCGCACCTTTTATAGGAAATATTTGTACCCAGTTCAGCAGCAGGTTTGTGCAGTTACTCATTATAAATAATATATAAAAATATAACAATATTGTTAATATTAATATTATATAATATTATAAATATAGCTTGTATATCATATCATTTAAATGCATAAAAAGACTCATGATTTATAAATATCATGTCAATAAGCTGCAGAACTGTAATGCAAAGGTTCATTTTGTACTAAATAACTGTGTTTATCTGTACAGTAACTTTATGAGTGTATGATCATAAATGAAGATAACTCATTGTCATATATAAAGTTCATCATGTACACAACAAAAATAATCAAATAAATATAATAAACTGACACCTTTGACACGGACCCTGATTCTTGGTTTGGGTATTTATTTCAACAGAACATCCAAAATCAACCATTTTAGACCATGTCAGGGTTTTCTCTTTACAATTCTGCTGTGTTTAGGTGTTAAATTGGGGTCCACCTCAGTAAAATCTGTTGTTTTTCATTTTTTCCTAATTCTGAGCTGACATCATCACTATATTTAGACATGTTTTTTTTTTTTTATTTTAGGGAGAATTCTCTTGTTACTTTACAGATCTCATACCCTGCCTTCGGTCATGTTAGAAAGCTGACCATCTAATAACTAATGCACACATCGCTAAGTGACGTGGTGACAGATACTTAAGTGGTTCAATATTTTCACAGCTTGTCAATGGATTTGATTCAACCCACCCTGCTCTGCTCTACAGTATCATTATCTGCCTCCACATCACCGTACAAACACAGGAGCAGAGTGCAGAGTGACTGAGAATAACCAAACTCCCTTTGGAGTTCACAGTCTGTGTTGCCTGGCACTGAACAGAATAGAAAGACCTCAGTAACAAAGTTCACAGCCACCATGACATCACTGGGAAAAGTTTCAGATACTGATTCATTCACTATCAAAATACTCCGGCAGACTTTTTCCCCCATTGTTCTCAAGTCTGAGCACAACTGTTTCCTTTGCTTCCTTTCACTTTGAAACAGTTGCGTATCAACCAAGTGCAGTCTGTTTTGTGTAAATAAATGTTCATACAGTACCTGGAGTCTCTGTGCAGTATCAGAGAGGAGGATGTGACACGTGTACTGATAGAACTTAGCAGGTGAGTTGGAGGTTTTACAGCTCAGAGGAACATTGATGGGAATTGTAGAAAGATGGTGATAACTCAACATCAGCAGCATGTTTCCAATATATTGTACATTCACTATGTTTTCTTTCCTGTGTCCTTTTCGATGGATAATGGAGGAGGTTGAATACAAAGAACACAAACTACAGCCGTACAATATGGATTAAAAAAAGCAAATCTCCATATACCTCGCCTAAATGATGATATACACCATACTGTATGTGTATCGATATTTTATGGTTGACTCTAATCTGTGGTCAATTAATCAAGACAGAACTGACTTGAAAATTTGATCCGATGTTGGATGAATAGTTTGGTGTCCAATGGCGGATCCAGAAACAATG
>JAPQRQ010000003.1:5977052-5987146 GCA_037367365.1 Apogon talboti
GGGTTAGGGTACTGTCTGTACTGTATCCTGGGTTAGGGTACTGTCTGTACTGTATACTGGGTTAGGGTGAGGTTAGGGTACTGTGTGTATCCGGGGTTAGGGTACTGTCTGTACTGTACCCTGGGTTCGGGTACTGTGTGAACTGTACCCTGGGTTAGGGTACTGTCTGTACTGTTCCCTGGGTTAGGGTACTGTGTGAACTGTACCCTGGGTTAGGGTACTGTCTGTACTGTATCCTGGGTTAGGGTACTGTCTGTACTGTATACTGGGTTAGGGTACTGTCTGTACTGTACCCTGGGTTAGGGTTAGGTTAGGGTACTGTGTGTACTGTACCCTGCCTGGTTGGTGTTTTAAACCCTCCACTGGAGTCGTAGAGCAGTCCTGCGTCGGTGAAAACCCCCCTGGCATCTCGGCCTCCACCTTGGGTGCAGCCAAAGTCTCTGTGCTCCACAACATCCCAAATCTGACAAAAAGTAAAACAGAGTACATGAAGAGTGTATGTGTCAGTGCAGCACTTAAGGTGATGTGACATGTATTCTATCAAATAATAATCAGTAAATCTAGTTTTATCCATGACATCATGAACACACATGCAGTAGCTGTCTTTTTCTGTTCCATCACTGGTATTACATTAGGGCCGAAAATAATATGCTTTTGTAATAAACTCAGTTTGACATGATATGGTGATATTATGGTCATGATATTATGATAATTATACAGTTGTACTTAACACAGTTATATGTGTGTATGAAAAAGATATAAGGAAAATTCATCACCACCTAGATATACTGTAACTACAAGGTTAGTTGTAAAGAGGTTTAATACGCTGACAGAATCAGTTCATGTTCATTTCTTAAGCATCAGTTTGTAGAGAGAATAAAGAATGGACTGTGATTCAGTGGACAAAGGTCATGTGGTCTGAGTCTGTTCCAGAGTGATGGATGCATCAGGGTGAGAGGAGAGGCAGATGAAATGATTACCCATCATGCCTAGTGCCTACAGGACAAGGCCGTGGGGGCAGTGTTATGATCTGAGGTTACAGGAGTCGGCAGGTCAAGCTTCAGCAGCGTCATGTGTCCATTAAATGTCAAAAATAAATGTTGTGATGTTGCATAAGCTCATTGACACAATGTCACTGTGAATGTGTGTTAAATTCAAGCTAAAGTTTAAATGAAGCTACAGCCAGTGTTGGAATTCCATGGAAGCCAGAGGGAGTTCAGCTCCCATAGAGTGAGGACATGGCTCCCATTAAACCAACAAAGTCAAACACACCTTTGGGGGTCCCTCAAATGTCAAATTATATTTGGATCATAAATAAAGCTCATTTTCCATCCCTGTGCATGTGCGAAAGTTGTGCCGTGCATAAAAGCGTAAAATCTCTGGGGCGGATGCAGAATGTGATTGACAGTCCTTCAGACATAAATGATGGACACACTGGACCATTTGAACCCAGCTGATCCTGTCCTCATGTCTTAACTACAGGTCTATAGACTACCATCTGTCTGTGGTGTTAGACACTCATCTATTTTGTTTAAAGGAGACTGTACCACATTAGGACAAATGCAGGTGTCCTCTGTCTGTGGTCTTCAATACCTGTAGATGTATCTGTCCATGGAAGGTTAATGCAGTTTTTCTTTCACTATTAACTCTATCTGTCCAATAGTAGACCCTAAATGCTCTAAATGCTTTGCTTTATAAATGCATTATTCCACTGACACCTGTGGCAGATAAATGAAGACAATTATCATGATTATGCAAATGTTATTATCTGAAAAGTCCAATAATTGCAATAAGCCATTTACATAATAATTGACAGTTTATAAAAATATACAAACACATTTTCTTGAACTCTTTGTCATTTACACACACCTTTTTCTGTGTAAGTCTGTCATTTTTAAGCAGATACACAGCGTTGTCCACTGCCACCAGGCTGACCTTTGACCCCGGATCTCCTCTGAGTTTAAAACTGAAGCTCCGCCCAGGGCTGTAGTCTCGACCTATGCCATCCACTGGACCCACACTCAGCTGTAAGACAGACAGAATAAGGATGTAAGGTCTGAGATGACCACATTAACAACTGTTACAATTACAACAAAAAAAAGGAAATAGGGCCCCTTTGAAAAAGAGATGGTGCATCTCAAGGGGCTACCCTTAATAAAATTGAAAATAAGATAAACAGTCATTGATCAGGTTGGTAAAATATTAATTAAGACTAGCATATTGATCCGTGGGGATGCACGGGTTCTACATGTGGTCGTTTTGACGCTGTTGTGTATTGGTGCATGCTGTACTGCATTTGTCCAGCAGTCACCGCCACAGCGTTCTGGCCATAGCAACGTGATTGTAAGACTGTTGCATTCCAAAATTACTACTGTCTCCCAAAATATTGGTCCTATCAACTTGCTGTTTTTGCAACTGTGTTCCTCGACCAAAAATACAAAAGTATGACAAACTGTATCAGTCAGCTCCTTCCAGATTTTGTGTGAATCCCCGGACACACACGCATGCACGCACACACACGGAGGCCACTTGGCTTTTAGTACATAAATGCTCCATCAAAGATCAGAGCAGATGAGTTAATGTGTGTGTTACTGTCTCTTTCCTATCAACCTTAAACCCATTTTTTTCCAAGACCACTGAAATATTGACAAGTTATATACAGATGAATTGAGTTATTCAATGAGTGGTGTCAGTTTGATCTGGACCGAGACTACCTCTTTTAGTTGGACCAAAGACCAGCTGTCAGGCCCACACTGTGGTCCGGGACAGATTTCACATTTGGAAATTTGAGTTGAATAAAAGTAACTGTGGAACAAAAAAAAAGTAGGTATGGAAGAGTAAAAACTGTCCTAAACAAAAAACTAACACTACTTAAGCAATTGTAAAATGAATTTGGACCCAAAAATAACACTGTGTTTTATAATCTTCATGTGCTACATCAGCTGATAGTTTACATTATAGCTCTGTTAGCTTAGCTCTGTGTTTAGACTAAAACAGCCACAGTCAAACCACTAATCCCCTCTGTTTTCTGTTGGTTTGTGTTGTCATCAGCTGAACTAAAGATCTGTTTGAATCCAACAAACAAGGTCAGAACTGTCACAGTTTAGTCTGAACTGTGGATCAACAACTTAGCAAAGATAAGGACATCCCATAATAACTTTATACCTTCATAAGCCTCAGAACTGAACTCAACCATGTAGAAGACACACTGACATATCAGCATCAAACTCTGTTCTTTACATTTACAGCTGAGTCCAGGGGAGAAAACAACAACGGTGACTCCAACATTTATCACTTTGTCACTTTTGTTTTTTTTAACCTAAAAGTTGTTTCTTAATGGTTCTCATCCCATATGGTCACTTTCTGATGCTTTGGTCAAAGGTCCTGTGCTGTTAGTTTTCTTTTTGGCTACAGTAAACTGACAGAACGACTCCCTCTAGTGGTCACATAAATGCCCCGGCCAATCACTGTAAATACATTCCGTTGTACATCAGCGTCTTTGGCAGAACTTCAGAGCTCTTTATTCCAAACACTCTAACAGTAATTTTAGCCCTGTTTCCTTGTGCTAGTGTTTTGCTGTGGACCACTCACCCCTCCCACACAGGAATCAGACACATCCACCCAGATGGAGTCTGCCACCACCTCCTCACCCCTGGTCCAAGGAATGGTGTAAAAAGCTACAAACCGAAACGACGGCATCATCTGAGGGGTGACCGTCAGCGTGACTCTGGTGGACACCTGACCAGTCACATCCACACGTTCAGCACTGACCATTCTGCCTTTGCTGAGCACCTGGAAGAATTCAATGCATCAAGACACACATCAGTTTTATTAGTTTTTGATTTCAGTCATTCATTTCCTTTTTTTGTGGAACTTTCTCTTTATTGAAAAGCACAGGTTATCACATGACCCTCAATCACAATCTGACAAAAAAGGGAAAAAAATATCCACAGTGGCATTATACAGTTGTTGTAGTACAAGACTGTATAGGTTGGCTGCAGGGCTGGTTCTATCCGGTCATATTAGGCGGGGCTGGTTGAAGTAACAGGCGGGCGTCTTGGTTGGTATGTACAGATGATAGTGAAGCCCAATAGTGGACTGAAGGACGACTGAACAGAAGTGGTTTGGGGGTTCATTGAAGGATAACAATCACTTTATTGATCCCAAAGAGAAATTCACCTGTTGATCAGCTCATCTGTGGTCATTTACTCTTTAATATAAAATAAAAATGATTTTAAAAGTCCTTTGTGCATATTTCTGTTCATTGCATGAGCTGGAAAAATGAAAGAATGAATACTAAATACTAATAAAGTAAATGATTCTCACTGTGGTCAGAACTGATCCAAACAGAAGTCGGTCGACTGTTGTTCAAACTCAGACTGAAAAGTGTCACAATAGAACGACAACAAACAACTGCAACTGGGACAAAAGGACAAATAACATAACTACATTATATTTTTTCATATTTCACAAACCAAAAAAGTCTTATTCAAATTCAATCTGAAAAATGACAAATGACAGAGAAAACACATCTGTGTTTTTCATCTAAAACCTTGAACTTTAGACTCAAATGTCAGTAGAACCATAGGAACCAACAGGAACAAATCCCAACTTTCTAGAACATCACAAAAAATCGCACCGACGTATAACAGAGGGTCATACCTAGGGATGGGAATCCAGAACCGGGTCTCAAAAAGAACCGGTTCCTGGAAGCTCGATCCCTTGGAATCGTTTGCCTGCTTAACGGTTCTGCTTATCGGTTCCGCCTTCGTTGCACGTGCGTAATGACGTCACACACACACACACAGCATTGTTTTGGTTCAGAACCTATCCAACATGGCGCCGCGGCAGAAACGCTCCAAAGTCTGTCCATATTTCACAGGTAAAGATGACACCAGGGACATTTGGAACACTGACAAAGGTTCCATTTCTTCAAAGGGTTAAATATCTCCAACATGATCAAACATTTGTCCACAGCAGGACATTCATTTACAGGAATGTCCCCTGTTTGATACTTAGTGATGCTTGTGAATCTAGGCAGAGCAAACACCAGGGCGTCATCTGGACCCGGTTCTGGGGGACAAACGTCCTGTCCCTCAAATAAAAGTTTATAAAGGTAGGGAAAAGGACAATGAGGTGGACAACAGCAGGAGACATAGAGGAACTAGTGAAGGGTCAGGGCAGGAGGCTCATGATGCCATTACTGGGGCTTTGTTCGAAAAGGTTGAGAAACACCATAATAACACAAACAGCGTAAAGCATGTGTAGGTGTGAACCCCAGGGGTCATTTTCCATTACCCAAATGAAGTCTGAGCGAAGAGGTCAAATGTATCTGATCCACTTAACCCAGTGTCCATTAACTTCATCCATTTCCAGTCCACTTTAAAAAGTTCATTTTTTTTATTGACATACTGTATATAATATGCATTCCTTCAACCCTGTCCTCCACCTTAGGTTATTGTCTTCTTCCCACCACATTGTCCTCCATATGTATTTTAGAGGACTTTAGAGGTCCTGTCGGGTTCAGACAAAAATTCAGGAGTGCTGTTCGGGTTCAGTCGCATCATCTTAATTTACTTTTAATTTAATTTAATTTAATTTAATTTAATTTAAATGAGTGACAATCTATAAATGGGAACAACTGGATTTAACTGATCGGGTTCGGGTTGGGTTCGGACACAAACATTGAAGTGTCTGTCCGGTTCAGACGCACAGGTTGGGCTGGGACAGAAATATGCGGTCTGTGCAGGGCTCTAATGTATTTGTTTGCCGTACTTAATAATAATAATAATAATAATAATGATGGATTAGATTTATATAGCACTTTTCTATTAACACATAGTCAAAGTGCCTACAGTGGATCCATTATTCTTTGGCTCTCTCATTCTCCCTCTGGTGGTGTAAACTACTCTGTATCCACAGCTGTCCTGGGGCAGACTGATGGAGGCGTGGCTGCCAATTCGCGCCAGACGTGGTCAACTTGGCCAAGTGCAACATCTCAACAGAGAATGGGACCATGATGCCCAGTACTTTGTCCGTGCACTTCATGCTGTTTTTGTTTTTAATGTTAAATTTGCTTTGGTCTCACCATGTAGGTGATGTGTTGGACGAAGTCCCTGTGGCTCTGGTCTGCAGTACTGATGCTCAGCGTCACCGACAGCTGGTCTCCCACGGACACTTTGTTGACCCCCGTGGAGATGTACAGGTAGTTTTGTTGCTGGCGGTTAAAGGTCGTGTATGGCCCAACACTGGCCTGCTTCTGGGCCTGTTGGTCCTGTCTCAGGCCAGCCTCAGTGGTCACAGCCTAGGACACAATTTTTTTAAGTAATGCAGATTGAACAGAAATGCTGTCAAGAGCCACATAGAAAAGACAAGTGATTTATAAACAGAGGTTAAAGTTCATTATGGAGGATCTGCATGTGCCTGTGACATGTTCACATCTAATGTGGGTATTTTACAAAACAGATGTTTTTCACAGTGCCTCTCATCCACACTGTTTTAGGTCACAAAAACTATCATTTGTAAAACTCCAAAGGCGAGGACACTGACATTGCAGTTTGTTGTGTCCATATTGGAAAAGGATGGCATCCATGTACCCTTTTGTTCCTGTCTATTACTTCTTTGTGTAATGAAGTTCCACCTGAAACATCAAAACCAGGTGAATGCATTAGTGTATGACCTGCATGGATACCTTTGGACCTTTGGGAGACGGACTGGACCGGCATTATGGACAAATCCATTTCCAGTCCACTTTAAAAAGTTCATTTTTTTTATTGACATACTGTATATAATATGCATTCCTTCAACCCTGTCCTCCACCTTAGGTTATTGTCTTCTTCCCACCACATTGTCCTCCATATGTATTTTAGAGGACTTTAGAGGTCCTGTCGGGTTCAGACAAAAATTCAGGAGTGCTGTTCGGGTTCAGTCGCATCATCTTAATTTACTTTTAATTTAATTTCATTTAATTTCATTTAAATGAGTGACAATCTATAAATGGGAACAACTGGATTTAACTGATCGGGTTCGGGTCGGGTTCGGACACAAACATTGAAGTGTCTGTCCGGTTCAGACGCACAGGTTGGGCTGGGACAGATGGGATCCACAACCAACACTTAAGGAACATTAAGTTTAGACCTGAACCTGCTTCACCTTCATGACAGATTAACGCCTCTGCGTCTGCTACGTCCACTACTGCCCATGGTGTCCACAGGTTGAACAACACCAACTGTGGTTTATCTGAGCATTTGGACCAGTTTTGGAGTGATGCTTTGCTCTGTTTTGTGATATTTTGTAAAGCCACGGTCAAAAAAAAAAAAAAAAAAAAAACGGAGGAAGAAAACATTTGTTTAGAAAAATATCAATATTAGCGTGGACAGGGCATTAGAGAGTCCTTCTGTTGTGACGTTAGATGTGATATTCTACTTTTCCTCCGTCCACATAATGTCCTGGACCCTTCTGCAGAAAACAGGTGAAACCCTTCACTTTCATACTCTGCACTGGCTTTGATAATACTCACCGTGATGACTTGGGTGCGCTGGATGTTGGGCATGTTGATGGTGACTCTTGCAGTCCCTGAAGTGACCACCAGGGGCAGGGCGGTCGCCTGTACACTCACCTTGATTGGGACGTTTCTGGCCGGGGAACCATCGTGGTGACTTACCTGGATCTGGTATGTGATTTTACACAACTTACACAGCTGAACTCAGAAATACATTAGAGTCTGAGAAAATAATAATAATGTAAAATGTTTTTAGTTTCACGAGACAAATACAAGAAGCCTCTTACCGTAAAGTCAAAGGGTAGGCCTGGTTTAAAGTACTTTGGCATGTCTCTGAATGAGACAGCATAAGGAGACTCCACAACTTTAATGCCAGTCTTTTCAGCTTCGACCAGGTCACTGCCTGTGAAGGGTCACAAGTCTGAAGATCATTCCACAGCACTGTTGAAACCACTATCAGATCACAATATACTTCTTAATAAATGTATGTAGGTTTATTTTACAAAAAAAATAATAATAATAATTTACTGTATCTACACAAATAATAACTTCAGCTTTATTACTTTCACTTTTGTAGATACCTGTTCTCAAAATATATCAGATAAATGCTGCATGAAAGGGTCATTTGTAAAGTAAAAAAAAATACCACAAATGATTTCCTCCATTTCAAACACAGAGGGCTGGTGATAATATCAGTCTTGTGTGAGCTGATGTCATTTGGAACATCTTTTCCCTCTGTACATTTATTCAGCCTGTATCCTGGATGAGGGACATGGAGGCTTCAGCGGTCATTCCAAACCCAAAAGACTCAACATGTATCAGCAAGTGGTTGCCTAGCAACAGCAAGCTTTGTCTTCAGACCTGAACAATAATTTCCTTAAAAATAGACCTATTTTATCCCATCAAATGAGCTGTAGACTCATGTTAGAGCAATACTTCCCATCCTGATAGATAATCTTTGAATATTTATCATAAGCAGCTTACAGTCATCACATGAATGACACCTTTTACAATATTTGTACTGAAATTAAACAGCTTCTGAAGCCAAAAGTACAGACACAGTGCTAATAAATATATTACAACATTATCCAAGTGTTTGCTGAAATAATTCAATCTTCTAGTTTAAGCACATTTACTTCTGAAACTCAACCCAGCAATCACACACACTGCATATGTGGTGCAATGTAAACTATTCCAACGGCTAAATGTTCAGGACATGAGGGCTTTTACCTTTGACACACAAAATATTGAGCATTATTTTGTCCCACTGACAATTAATAACATGAGACACAATACAATACGATAGGATATGATAAGACTGTATTCATGCCACCAGTGGTGGTCCGTCAGGGCCGAGGCGTAAACATCATCAGAAACACTGACCTGCATTTACAACCTCAAATCAAATCACATTTTATTTATATAGCACCAAATCATAACAGAAGTTACCCCATGACACTTTACAAATAGACAATTACATACAACCTACATTCTACAAACAACAGGAGCAGCATGGCCCACATTTAACCAAACATGTGACACAGGAAACAAAGGCGTTAAGTGTGTCCAGAGGTTTAAAGGGCACACTGATTCCTTTCATGTCAGAACAGCTTACAGATAGTGGAGTCCAATTGCAACATATTAGAACACCAATACAACTTCCAGAACCTCGACTGAACCTCATGATTATCAGCAGCGACACAAGACAGGCTTTGGCCGCTGTTTCTATATTCTACAATGATTACTGCTGGGATCTGATGCTGATTTCAAAGTTAAAGTCTCATTCCTCAATTACAGACTCTGTTTCCTCCAATGTATTAGCTGTTACATCACTTTTGGCCAGGTGTTGTATTTTACTTCTTTGGAAATCCTCTGAAGTTCCTTCAGTTTCCTTATGGTTAAGGGATGCATTTGCATTCCTCAAATTAGAAAAAATAAACTTCACAACCAAGGGCACCTGGTTGTGAAGTTTAATCAGCCTTCAATCAGAAATGGGGCTCTTTTCTGACATATTGTAAATCACTGCACTTGTTGGGTTGAAAAACGATGGAAAAAATAAAACGTATAAATAAATATCTATTTTTTAAAATGTTAAAGTCTCTGTTTACAGCACCATTGATGGTGTAGTATTTCCTATTGTAGTGTTTACTGTAGTATTTACTCACCTGACGTAGTGAGAACTGATGCTTTAACATACAAAGAGTGTCCCACCAAATGTCTGATATTCGGATAAGCTGCTCTTATCTCCTCCACGCTCAGTGTGACAACTCCTCCATCCAGCTGCAGCAGCACAACAAAACAAACAGACACCATAGGCTAATTTACATATTTTAACTGATTTAAAGTGTTAGATTTTGATCAGATTTGAAGCTTCGAGAGCAGAATCAGAGGACCAACAACTTCTTTCTTGGACCAGATGATTTATTCACAGGTCACATGTAAAGTCAAACCTCTGCAGAGGTCCGCCCCCACCATGGGGGTTCAGGTTCAGGTTCAGGTTGACTTTATTAATACCCGTAGGTAGATTTGTTCTGCAGTAACAGAAGGAGGCATCTCAGACAATCCCATACACAGGACAAAACAGAGGACAAGT
>JAPQRQ010000003.1:6034639-6052099 GCA_037367365.1 Apogon talboti
GATCTCCGTCTCTCGCCGCCTTTCTTTTCATCCCTGTTAAATATTTTTTCATGTTGTCTCTTGAGGGTTTGTTCACTTCACTTCATATCTCCTACTCTGTGCTGTGTGTGCGCATGCTCAGTGCAGAAAAACCCGACTCCCTGCGCAGACTCTAACAATGAGAGCGCCACTGCCATCTACTGTTGTGGAGGTGAAATTACACATTATTCTAGTACGGCAAAAAAACCATGTTCGCCAGGGTCACACACGCCCCCCCCCCCCGGCATCACACCACTATTTGAGAAGCACTGGTGTAATGTTCTAAAATACATGTTTGTTTCACTTTACATGTGTTTTTCTTGTATTTTTTTATATTTACGCCTTCGATTTTTTTTTTTTTTTGCCACTTATGGGTAAGGAACCAAATATGGTAACTTCACTAACCTTGATTTTCACATGACAATAAAACATTTTGAAACATTTCACAAAAATAATAAAGTTTAGTTATGTCCTCCAATAACACACTAAGGTTGAAATTTTGCATTTCACAGTATTTCTATGAGTGCCCTATAAAGGGTTAAGATGGATGGATAGTGGGTAAATCTCATTGAATGTATGGTTCTTGAGGGATATATCAAATGCACGGACGCACTCATTACTTGAGCTTAAGCTACATTCAGAGATATTAACATTCTGGCTACAACTACAACAGTAAAATAATTTTGCACACTTTGCATGTTAAGTTTGCTGTCGCCCCCATATTCTCATATTCATATGATAGTTAGAAATATTCCCAGCTGTAACCTAACTGGAGGTGTTGTGGGTCATGGCTTTAAACAGTGCTGTAGAAAGTAGTAAAGTCTACACAGGCATCTCATTAAAACACGTAAACAGACACACACACATTTTGTTGTCAGTTGGTTACCATGGCAGTGACCCTGTAACCTCAGGCTGGAGTCGGGTTTTGGATGGTGATCCTTGTGTCGCCATGGGAACGACAGTCACACAGTCCTGAGCTCAGGGCCTACGTCTGTCTGTCTGTCTATCTGCTGACATTATCTCCATGGTTAAAGTCAAACACTGGTACCGAGGTCACGGCACACGGAGGAGCAGCGCTGTCTTTGTGTAGCTGTCAGTCTTTATGTTATTTCTAATTTTAAGACAGTGTCCAGAGCACATGCACAGGCTCACGTCACCATTCAGCACAGCCTGAAAACAAAACCAATACTTTAGCATTTTCTGCAAACGCTTCTTGGCCTTTAATGAGCATTTAGTGTTTGTTTGTGAGCAAAATATCAGTAAAACTCATTTACTATAGGGAAATGATATCTTTATGTATTTTGTTTGGTAATAATATATTGAGTATGTTTACATTTTTTTTCCACATAAAGGGAATGTGTATGGAAATACAGATACTGATAACACACCCCAACCCCCCACTCCTCCTCTTCGTCTGCTCTTACCTGACCTGTATTCTGTCTCCCCAATCGTGGTACATATTGTGTCCTTCAAAAAATACCAGGCACGTAAACACGTGCTAATGTGTCAATGTATAATGTCATATATGTGCTTGCATTACATGTGTAACTTGCCTGTACTTCTGAATTCCAAGCAGTGGCGGCGCCTACCATGGCAGCGGCTCGCACCAGTCTTTGGAAGAACTGTGCAAATGAATCTTTTCTTTGCTCTGTACTTGTGACATGTGCAATGACAATAAATTGAATCTAATCTAATCTAATCTAAATAGTGTTTGCTAAAAAAGAGAAATGCATGGAAAGTGCAACAAAAAATGTTTTGGACTGAGCAGTGAATTTGAGTTGTGAAAGAATCTCAGAGTGATTTATTCCCAGATGTTGAAGGTTTAACAGTTTTTTCTAAATCGCAAAAGATTCCAAAAGCTAAATTGGCTATTCGTATTTTTCTTTTTGATCAAAGATATTATTATTATCATTATTATTATTGTTATGATATTAAAGGAAGACTAGACAAACAATGCTTGGAGAATTTAACATTCAGAATGTAGTGATAAACTTCCCCTGTTAATTTCAGTCCAGTGCAGTGGGTAAAAAAGCAGAGCTAGCAGAGGAGTGAGCATTTAATGGGCTAAAGGGTAAAGCTCCTCCTGTCCTGCATACACCCACTTACTGTAAACATGTTGCAGTTTCTGAATGAATTGCACCACTGATGCTTGACTCTTGACTCTGAATACAGAACAGGAAACACAGATGTGTTCAATGCCTAGTACTGTGCCTTCTGTTTGCCTAAATATTTGACTCATAAATATCTCACCCTCATCCAGTGTAATGTTATTTTTTCCTTCTGACACACATCCCCCTGTGGGCTAGCAAAAACATTAAGCAGGATAAAGAGCAGAGTTTACTGTAGTTATTGGGACAAAGTGGGGTTTTTGTGCTGTTTACATGTTTTGGAGTATATTTTAGATACTGTAAGTCTACTTTTACATATTTAAGTGAGTTTATTTTAAGATATTTTACTTCAATTTAATTTCCTTCATTCCAGATACATGACAGGAAATGACAAATCTTCTACGCCAAGACAGCAAGTCAGTTGCTTTTCTGGGCAGTAATGCAATGGAAAATAAATGGATGCATAATACATAAATGACGACCAAAATGAATCTGAATCCCAAGGTGAACATGAAGGAAGTCCTTGGACTTAAGGGACTAATTCAACTTCAAGTCCAGGAAAGATGAGTTTCATTCTGCAGTCTGAAATTTGTTTGCTCAAAAATGTAGCAATAAAAGGCAACAGCTGACAGACTTGTATGTAAACCTGGTGCCCTAGCAAACATTTGTTGTTCCTTTTACTGACTTAAGTCACATCCATACCAGAGACACAACATGTTACAATTACTTAATTTTTACTTTTATTAGATCAGATTTTTCCAAGTCATTTTACTTTTAATTAAGTACAGTTTCACCACTTAAGAGTACTTCTATTCAGGGTTCTCACTTGGGGCTGGGTTATATGGACAAACATGTTACCATGGTGATGGTCAGGTTCATATGAGTCAATATCAATAATTAGCACAATAAATGTCAACTCAGTCCATTACAGGTTTAAGACATTTTAAGATATTTTTGTTATTTGTGGTTTGAAACTTTTTTATGCTCAGAATATGGAGAAAATATAGAGGGTAGGATATTCAAATAATTCTAATTTTATTTATTATAATTTTTTTATGCTGTATTGATCATTTCTTTCCTGCTACTTTTTATTATACTGTACTTGAATGGAGCGACTGTAACACCCAATAATTTCCCCCTGGGATTAATAACGTATTATAATGCCGATAAAACTTTCCTTCAACATCAAAATATATGAGTAAAATTAAGTAAAATACATGAGATTTTCATCTGACAGTATGACCAAAACCCAAAAGAAAAATGTATATCACAATACATACATTTTTCAAGATATAAAATGATTTCTTTACATTCTTTTTTCCTTGTGGCCTTATTTCCTGTCATCCACCTCGTGCCTTTAGTGGAGCTGAAGCTGAGCCAGACTCAGAGTGGTCCACTTGTGGGCCTCTCAGCCACACCCACTCCCCTCTTTAACTCATTACAACCAATTAGGTGACAGACCAGGGAGGAGAAGGGCGGATGAGAGCAGAGAGATAATACTGTTCTGAATTATTCATTCATGCCTCCACCGACTCTCGCCCTGCCTCCACCCTGTTACTGCCGTCTCACTGGCCAGACCTCTTAAATCTTCTTCCAGTTGCTCCTCTCTCTTAGTCTTAACTCTCACTGTCCTCCGTCCACACTGAGGATCTGAGATGCTTCATCTGAGCCACTTCGGGCCAAACAAGTGACGGGCCGGGTCTAATACCGAATGTGTTTATAAGACTTTCAAAATAACCACACTAATTCTCAACCAGATAAGTTGAGGTCAGCAGTTTGGCAATTATTTATGTCAATTATACTGCCTGCTGAAGTAGAATATATTCACAAAATATGTGTATTTCTTTTGTTTTAAC
The DNA here is from genome assembly GCA_037367365.1 of Apogon talboti. NCBI lineage: Eukaryota > Metazoa > Chordata > Actinopteri > Kurtiformes > Apogonidae > Apogon > Apogon talboti. The sequence goes on from JAPQRQ010000003.1 coordinate 6,038,622, forward strand.
TCTGAAGACAGGACAGAGTAAGTTTTTGGGAGGGGTAAATCTTTCCTCAATAACTGACACTGAGTAAATTAATGAGCAAATATTCTGTCTATATATTCTGCTAAACTTTAAAACATTATTGCTCAGTTACTAAAGAGCCTATCTTTTATGTTGGCTCAGATGTCTATCCACAGAAAATGCATTATTCGAAACAACAGACTCTTTAGTTCAAGTGCCTGCATCTTAAGTTCATCAGACCGTGGATCACTTTCTAACTGTACTAAGTGGTTATAAATGTGCTACATCACCCCAGGTTTCTGAATCTGGTTATGAGTGTGTTCACATAAAAAGGCCAGACTGATCTCATGAAATCATGTTGTATGAGATGCCAGTTCGGTGCCGTTTGGCGTGTTATACGGACACATTTGCGAGTTTTGGCATGTTATTGGATGCTGTAACCGTAACCCTAAACCTAAACCTAAGCCTAAACCTAAACCTAAACCAAACACGAATCCTAACCCTAAACCTAAACCTAACTCTAAACCTAAACCTAACACGAATCCTAAACCTAAACCTAACCCTAAACCTAAACCTAAGCCTAAACCTAACCTGAAATGGCACCCTAACCCTAAGCCTCGGTGCGTGTTATGTGACGTGGCGTGAACATAGACACGGAAAGCTTAAAATGCATACATATAACACGGCAATTAAAAGTGGCGTGTATATTAACGCTAATTCATGACATCACATTGAAAAGGGCAGATTTAGCACCAGGTGACCAGTCACAAACATGGACAGGTCTGTGACAAGAAAAACAAATATAGTACAGACTAGAAAAGCCGGACGGAAATGAAAGCTGACCGCAGACTCCCCACTGAGAGAAAGTGTGAGTTAATATTCTTCTAAATATGACATCACTTAAGTACGAGTGGACCTGACTATGATTGCAATCATGCATTCCATTGAAATGTTGCTCAGATTTATTCTTATGCTGCTGAAATTTAGCCTTGGTGCTGAAGCTGAAACCTTGTCAAACCTGTTAAATGGTCTGAGAGTAAGTAAAGGTTAAAAACAAAGGCTTCAGTGGCTCACCCAGTCTGGTTTAAGACTATTACACCAGAATGCACAGGGCAGAATGGTCTGTATAATCATATGTTCTTCAGAAACATATGGTCCATGTGGTCTTCCAGGAGAACTGACTGATTAGTAGTTGTCATTTTCTCTCTGTTTTGATCCTGCTCTGGATGTTTACGCAATAAGTTACCATGTAGATTAGCTCAACGGTGATAATGAAACACCAAGGGTTTGAACCTGAAGTGACCCCGATGACTTCCTAATCCATCTTTGTGAAACAGGTCCCAGGTGGACTGAAAAACCGTGCTGGTAATGGGGCCCGGTGATCTGGTCAAAAAGATTATAGCAAGATCTTTTGATTTAGAATCACAACCCATGATCTGAATCATAATTTTCTCACCTCTTATAAAATGTAGGTACATGATCATCTGTACATACATTTGTGACATTGTAGGTTCCATTCATAACCTAAACCGTGGAATTATTTTTCCCATCAGGTTTTTATAATGAATCAAAACTGTTTATTTAATCTGTCATCACTCTAAAGCCTCTGTGTAAATCAGACTCACTGCATGATTTTAGGTCAGCTTCTTTATCTAATGTTGTCATTATGTCTGCAGCAGCAAAACAATACTGTAGACAAACTCCATTAGTTAAAATAGATTAAAACCAAGCACGTGTATTGCTGAAATATACTCAGGAGCCCAGCAACATTAATGTTACATACCCACAGTACGACCTGTATGAAATGAATATACAGTAAATGAGCCTTTATAATAAATGTAAGGCACTAGGAAAACTATGACAGTGCTGCTATTATGTTATATAAGGTCCCCCTGAAAAGTAGAACTCGTGCCATTTAATCATGATCATGAGATGGCCCAGCCTTAATGTTGAAGACCAGGCGTGAACAGAAAAAAAAATCAGATTCTTAGTCTTTTAACTGTGTTTGACTCTTTTCAGATGTGGGCTGTTGTTCATATTTTTGTTTGCCAACTTAAAAGAAAAAAAAAAATCTACTGTTGAGGTTGAAGATACTGTATGTATGGAGTTCTGCTTATATGTGTCATTATCAGTGTTGGAGTGTAAAGTTAATTTTATTCCCTCCTGTTCTGTTTCATTTGTTATGTGATTCCTGGGGGGACGGGACAGAGTTTGGACGTCACAAAACACCACAGTGTCTGGATGATAGCGGCGTCAGTGACTGATTAACACATAGAAAAGAGCAAAAGGGAGATTACAAAGAAACAGACAAAGGAGAGAAGAAATAGTGAAGTACATGTGTAGATAGAAGTAGGAGGGAGGGGGTGAAAGAAAAAAAGTGACCACACGGAGCCGGGTATCAGTCAGACAGAGAGATAGATGATGAGAAAAAAATAGTGGACAAGAGACAGCAAGAGGTGGTTGAATAATGGATTGGACAGACGGGGGGACAGTGAGACGAAGAGAGCCAGAATGGAAAAGAGAGAGATGAGGTATCGTCTGTGAGGTCTCATCACACACTTGCTGACATTGCTTTAATCTCAGGGCCAAGAGATGTCTAGAGGGCCCACCGACACACACACTCACACACACACACACACACACACACACACACACACACCCACACACACACACACACACACACACACACAAGCGGGGGAAACATGTAGGGACAGATTAATGTGTGTTTTTGTGTGTGTGGAGCAGCACTGACAGCTGTTTTTTGTAAAGGGAGTAAAAACAATACAAAGTCCGACTGGGCTACTGTGTGATATGATTGGAACATAAAACGATGAAGAACATTTGTTTGGGCAGGTTTATGTTTATATTTCACCTTTCGACGTAATACATTTCTGTAGTTTTTATACCAAAACACGCGTGGCATGAGCCAAAACCATTTCTTGTCTGAAATAATCATCAATAACCCTATATTATGTCCGATGTGAGCTGTAAAAAGGGTGAAATATTGCGATGTGAGGCCAGAGAAGCAACAGACGTGCAGCAAATGTAGCAAGTCCTGCAAGGCATGACTTTGGGGTCAACCCCCCTCTCTCTCTCCTTCCGTCTATAATGAATGCACAAGGAATCTCAACAAGTTCTTAACAAACAAGTGCATTAAAAAGAAAGCAAACTTGTATGGGGTGTCGATAAATGAGGAAATGAGGAAAACTGCAAAAGGGAGTGGGCTCACAACATAGAAACAGATGCAAAAGAGAGAAAAAATGTAATGTTCTAATAGAAATAGATCAAGATCAGAGAGTAGAGATGCAGATTACAACAACAGGAACTGAAAAAGTAAGCGTCTCACAGAAATACAGGAAATGACACTGAGATCAAGAAAAGCAACTGAGCAAATGAGACATTTCAGAGCAAGAGACACAAGGCTCCAGTGTACGGACAGCCTGCACAATTATGACTCTGTCGTTAACATTTGAGTATTGTTTATGCTCTGCCCACATTGCCACTGGTCAGGCAGTTACACACACGCACACACACACATACACACACATATATATTCTCACTCTATAAACCCACACATGCATGAATGCACACATATCAGCATATGTGCACACAGCAATCAAGACCTTTTCTGAGTATGCACACTCAGCCACAAAAGAACACACACACACACTCCCTCTCACACACACACACACTCGGATACATATATCTACACATTGCTAAGCACTTTCTGCAGCAAGGCAGATCTTATAAATACTGTCCTACATTGTGATTTTGTTTGAGCTCCGTCTCCATGGTGCTGCTTCCTCACATGTTTATAGTGACTGCCGTTATAAATTAAAATGATCTTAACAACACTTAAGGTAGTCCGTGCATGCGGGTGCAGCCAGGCAGAGACAACAGAGGACACAAGAGAGCCGGGCTATCCCAGATCCCAGGAATATACAGAGATGAGAGACCCAGGCGGAGCACAGGGAGCAGAGGGAACAGGAAGAGGAGGAGGACCGAGACACAGGAAGTGTGGTTATATGTGCCAAAAGATGACGAGTTGAACGCCACGCAGCTGCCGACAAGAGTACGCCGCGCCTAATGATGCTTTGTGTGCATCTACGGCCATGCATCACATCAGGTGCGCCTACACAGTCATGCAGCCTCCTCGACCTGATATGTATATCCAAGGCACTCCCTGATACCGCAGGGCACGTGCCTGGTGGGGTGAAGTTACACAAACACGTGGCTAGAGAATAAAATCCAATACAAGAAAACAGCCTATATAGATACACAGAGGTTGTTAGGGACCGGACCTAAACACATCAAGCAAAGAAATGCAGCATAGATCATCTTCACTCATATCAAATTAAGCAGAGCTTTTGCACAGCTTACAACTGTGTAGTGAGCGTATTGTCAAAACAGTTTGAATATGAACCTTTTTCGTGTCTAAAAAGCAACCGACTGCTTAGAATAATGACAAAGCCACATCTGGTTTTCTATACACAATCTAACATACCTTCCACATGACCTTTGGTTGATCTGTTCTTGGACTAATTGTTTCTAGATTGTTTTTCAAAATCAGATGTTCCTAAATGTGTAAAATGTATGGGGATCTAACTGAGATGAAGCATCATATTCATGTTGCTGCCATGTTTGTACAGTTTTTCCTCCCTTTTTTGGTGGCATCAATAGTTAAGGTGCTCTAGTTTGTACTATGTTTGAGTGTGGATCTGAACTAACATCCTCTTCTATTGTTTTGATTTGTTCATTTACAACCTGAGTACAACCTAAGAACGTACAGAGCTTAATTCTAGAAAAAAAGCTTCTGATTTAATTATTTATTCTGCTCCTGTTATCAGTAACATTGCCTCATCATCATTGTCATTTAAAACAATTCACTTAAACTCACATCTGTATAAACTATCTTATTAATTCCTTAACATAAGTTAGCTGCAGAGTTATTTTCCACATTATTCAGCATCTGCTAATAATCTGTGGCATGCAGGTGCAGCCACCCATTAGGATCAGACCTCAAGTGTGCTGCTGAGAGATAATGGCATGGCTAAACCTATTGATTTATTTTCAGCCTGCCTTCTGGTCTTCGCAGACCCGGCTCTCTAAGCTGTCTTCAACACAGCGCTGAACACACACAGGGCCAGTATTACCACACAGAAGACCTCAAACATACTGTCACCAAAGCCAATGACAGGACACAATTAAGAAATGATCATTTTGATGCTCGTCATCACATACCACTGCATTCACTGTGATTTAGTTAGTTGGACGTCATTAACTATTCGTAGACGAAGACACTGGTTTATGTTCATCTATGAGGCACTGCTGGGTAAACTCTCAGAATACCTCGGCACCCGCGGTGTCACGGTCCGCTCCTGCATTTGCCGCTGACCCCTCCCTCACAGTCATACACACCTGCTGCGCACCGCACAGCTGCAGCACCTTACCATCAGGAGACCATATAAGGGGCTCCGCTGCAGAAGTGAATGAACGGACTCATGTGCACGGTGCTGAGGAGAGTAACGGGTTGTATTAAACAGAAACATTACATGAGAACTAAGTTTCTGTTTAATACAACCCGTTACTCTCCTCAGCACCGTGCACGTGAATCCGTTCATTCACTCCCTGACAGATCTGTCAGGGCTGTGACATGGAGATGTATGAGGTGTAATGATGTAGCACCGCCCAGCCGCAGAGGAGCCCCTTATATGGTCTCCTGATGGTAAGGTGCTGCAGCTGTGCGGTGTGCATGCAGCAGGTGTGTATGACTGTGAGGGAGGGGTCAGACCCAAACGCAGGAGCGGACCGTGACAAATAGGTGTCAAACGTACGGCCCGTGGGCAAAAACCAGCCCACCAAAGGGTTCAATCCGGCCCACGGGATGAATTTGTGAAATGCAAAAATTACACTGAAGATATTAACAAATATTTTAGTTCAGGTTCCATATTCAGCACAAATTGATCTCAAGTGGGTTGTACCAGTAAATTACTATCATAAAAACCTATTTAATTTAACTTAATTTAATTATTTAACTTAATAGCCAAATTTTTCTGTTTTAGTATAAAAAAAATACAATTACATGAACTTGTTTACAGTTATAAACTATCCTGAAATGTCTTAAAAGAAGGAAGTGCAATTTTAACAATATTCTGCCTGTTAAATTCAATGTTTTGCATATTTGTAGATCCACTGTGATCTGTAAGATGTTATGCACATGTGCAAACGATAAACTGAGACATAATATTGTTAAAATTTTACTTATTTTTCTGAAGAAATTTCAGTTTGTTCATGTTATTCACATTTTTTAAAGGGCAGTTTGTAGATGTAAACATTTTTCACAATGTTATTTCATTTTTTCCCTTTAAAGCATAGAGAAAAGTTTGGAGTTGACATTATTTATTTATAACATTATTATTTACTGGTCTGGCCGACTTCAAATCATATTGGACTGAATGTGGCCCCTGAACTAAAATGAGTTGGACACCCCTGTCAGGACCCTTCTTTCTGTTAGTTCTAGTTGTTACCATCTATGTGCCTCCAAGTTGCTCTTGATTGTTCCTGAGTTCTGACAGACTATGTCAAAACAACATTTTTATACCATGGTCATGGAATGATCTTCAAAAAACTCTTAAACTACATACATTAATTTCTATTAAAGATTGTAACCTCCTCAGACCCAGGAGCCCCACAGGTTTTTGAGTTTTGGCTTTTTTTTAATTAAATAATTGCTTATATTGGAAACATCATGATGCAACAGTTTTTTCAGATGCACTCTTAAAAATCTTTATGGAATGTCATTTGCGGTGGACAGTTGTTTATTTTTTTTGTATAAAGCTGTGAATTTCTGGACAGAGGGTCCTAGGAGGTTAAAAGTATCCTGGAGAATGCAGTGAAGGAGGAATGTCACTGGTTTTCTTGATTTTTTCATTATAGTTGAATAATTGTTATTCTGTTTTATTGTCATGAGATAACTTATGTTATGATGTAACACTATATAAATAAAATTGGATTGATTGCTAATTTGATTCATGTATCATGTGTGTGTTTTCTATAGTTTTGACTTTGTTCGGCTGCTACCTTGGCCAGGTCTCTGTTGTAAAACACATTTCTAATCTCAGTGGGACTTCCTGGTTAAATAAAGGTAAATAATAATAATAATAATATCATACATATGCTGAACTGCCATGGGAGCGTTATGGTACAAACAACACTGTGTCCATGTTAAGGACTGTGTATACAAACGATTTAACAGCAGCACGCTACGCAACACAAGCAGCTGTGTTTTTTACAAAAGGTTGTCGTTCCGGAGCCGCTCTCCCATGGTCTGTGACACAATACAGTTCCAGTTAAAAGAGGGTCAGACTTTTACTGGCAGGGCCGTCTCTTGTCACCACAGTCCAAATTGTCTCGTTTCACTTAACAGCTGTATTGTGGAGTTTTGACAGACCAGTGAAACATTGATTTAAAGCAGGGCAACGAGAGAAACCAAAGTGGTGGCAGCACGGTAAATTGTTGTAAGACGAAGCTCCTGTAACAGCCGGCTGAGAGGTGCTGGGTGACGTTCTGCAGTGAACGCCGATCAATCCAACACAAGTCAACACATGACATTTTCTTTCTTTGGTTATGTGTCTCTGTGTGCATTTATCCCCCAGGAAACACTTATTTCAAATGACGTTTAGATTGAGATTAGACTGGACTAGTCTATTTTGACAGACTGACTGTCCATCTGAGTATATTCAAGATTCAATTGAGATTCTGTTTCCTCTCTCACCTTGTTTGTTACCCTAAAAAGAGGTAAGAATAAGAATAAGAATAAGAATAAGCATAAATATGTGGTATAAAGAATAAACTATATCATGTGTTAACAACAAAGATATTAACCTCTTAATGTCACCGGTGAACCAATTCAGATTAGGGTTACATTTAGTCATGTTGAAACAGTTTAGGTTGTGTTTCAGCCAGAAACTAGTAGAGTTTTCCTTTCAAATGAAGTCTATTATATGCATTTTGAGCTACATTTCTTCTGTTTCTAACCATAACTTTTATCTCAGAAATGAATGTTTAAAAGTTCAACAAAATTAAAAATGACTGTACAAATCTGAGTTCAGTTTTAGGAACATCTCTGTTCAGACACTGTGTCACATCCAGACCATTAGAAACAGGCTCTGACGGTGTCGTATGTGGATCTTTAAACATCTCTGTAACTGCGTCTTTGACGCAAACAGGCCACCCATCTATAAGATATACATAAATGAAAGTCATCACTTTGTGTTCAGTGGCAATTTGGAAATCTTCAGACTAAACTTTTTTTTTTTTTATTGAATACGTTGAAATGTCTCCGCAGCAAACAGGAACAAGTACTTTGGACAATAATATGATCTCCTGAGAGCACAGGAGATACACTGGCAAAAATCCCAGAAAATTAACAATATCCCTCAACGGCAGCATTTTGTTTAAATAAACGACTGCTACAAGAAAGTGACACAACAATCTGTCAGTATTTGCAGCTTCTGTGGTACGTCTGCTCAAGACAACTTGCCGTCTCTGCAGAAAGTGTCGATGCAGTATATTGTGGAGAGACAGAGGATAGAGGGATGAAATAATAGGGGAGAACAGAACGCTGTGACACCGCCTGTAGATTTTCCTGGCTGTAAAAAGTGTTTAGAGGGTCTTGACTAGTCAAAATAAACTCTTGGCATTTCCCTTCGACCCTTCCAGCCAAAATGCCACAGTATTCCTGGCCGGCTTCTGCGACAATAACGTTACATAAACACAGATTACTGCAGATTAGGTGGTGTCAACACCCCTACTGATCACCTATCTGCAGGACAGGGAGACATTGTCTGCCCCCTACTGTGTGTGAATGTGTTTGTGCGACTACATTTCACCTTCAGCCTCACATGTTCTGAACTGTCAAGTAAATAAATAACAGTAGTTTGCTTCCCCCCAGATGACGATCAGTATGTGTGTGTGCATGTGTGTGTCCTGTTCCTGGGTGAAAGTGAGCACAGTGAGCGGGCCTGGATATTGGGGGGGAAACCTGATTCCTGGTTGTTCATCCCAGGACAGACAGTCTCCTCCCCGGGGAGACACATTTTGCCCCGAAAGGAGAAATTAATACAGCGACTAACCTCGGCTCTCCCTCATTCCAACTCACTGCTGTTCCCTTCTCTCCACGTACACTCGAATCCCTCGTCCTGCTGAAAGCCCTCGCGTCCTCTGAAGGACACCAGGGCCATTAACATCACAACTGTGATATTTAATCCACTTTATCAATGACATTTCTTCACGTTTTCTCTCCTTGTTGGGTTCCAACACACCACCTTTCTGCCTGAGTCACCTTTCAAGGCACCTTACCTGCTGAAGTGTCCTTTAGCAAGACACTGGATCCCCCGCTAGTTCCACTGCTGCTGTTGCTGTGGAGGACAAGCTGAAATTTTTCCTAAAGAGATCAATAGTATATCATATTATCATTACTATTGTTCAGCCTTTGAAACCAAAACGAAGCTCTATCCCGTTTCTTCCGCTTTCTTTCCGTCTGGCCTCTGCGTCACATGCTGGCGTTAACAGGTAGTAGGATTACAACGCCACGGCTGTTTGGTGAGGTTAAAAGAAGTGCTGCAAAATGTGAGAGGATGCTGACAGAGATGTCACAATGCCTGACATAAGGCCTTCAGGCAGCGACGCATGCATCGGCCAGGCGGAGGAAAAACAGCTGCTGGGAGTTGTGGGTGATGTTTGTAGGTTGAATGTTTTAATACAAAACCGACAGATATTTGAAAGCTGGCATTTGCATTTGCACTGTTTACACTCTTACATTTGAACATTGTTATACTACTTTGATATTGTTTTAATTTTATCCTTTCATACAACTTCATATCTTATATTTTTCTAATATATGTCTGTGCCTTATTGTATCTTATTGTGTTGTTATTTAGATGTAAGTGCACTGTCACTGGTAGAGAACACCTGCAATTTCATTGTACAACTGGTGTAATGACAATAAAGCCTATTCTATTCTAGTCTATTCTATTCTATTCTATTCTAATCTAGTCTAGTCTATTCTATTCTAGTCTAGTCTATTCTAGTCTATTCTATTCTAGTCTAGTCTATTCTAGTCTATTCTAGTCTATTCTATTCTAGTCTAGTCTATTCTATAACAGTGATACCATTATGGAGGGTCCTTGGGGTTCCAGAAAATAATGAAACAAATGGAAAGTTTTGTTGAGGATATTCAGCATCATAGCTGGCAACTCCATTTCTTGTATAGTAAGGGCATAAACCCATTGTGGCCTAAATGTCAGGGGAAAAGTCTCTCCTATTATGCTCTTCAAAGTTTCACATCCACTTCATTCATACAGATAGGTTAGGCCTGGAACAGAGGAAGGTTTGGGCCAAGACACATGTGTGGGAATATTTTCTAGTTTCTGTGTTAAACATTCAGCTGAAACACAAACCAGTGTACATCAGTTTAAACATGTGGCCAAGTTTCTGTGTTGTACATATGGTTGAAATAATGGATACTATTTGCTGATGTGGCTTTAAGGATGTTGCTTATCCTTTAATTTGTTATGTGCCATGTGTTTCGGCCTAATGTGTAGGATTGTTTTTACTGGATTTCTCATTGTGCAAACCTGTTTTGTGGATTTAGTAGTTTAGTATTTGTATGTTGCATATTTGTGCAGATCCAAAGATAAGAAAAAACAGTATTTGTACAGCCCATTTTACAGAATATTAGATTTTTATTATACAATCTTGTCAAAGCCGGTTACTTATGCTCTGGTATTGACGTTAAGAACAGTATTTCAGAGTAAGAAAAGTCAATAGTGTATTAATCGGCTGATATAAAATTTGGACACTGAACACATGGTATATTTCAGAAATTATGATCCTTTGAGCTGTTTAGTTAAATGGTTGAGATGAACATCTGAACCATGTGGATCTCAACATCAAACTGTAAATATTCCAGGTTAAATATAAAATGTCACAATTTAGGGAATATTCAATATAATAAATTAGGGATGCACGATAATTATTTTTTACAGCCAATACCGATAACCGATAACTTCCTGCTTCTCGTAACTGGTACCAATAACAAACAACAATAGTTCCCATTCTTCAAATTCTTGTATTATTATTTCAAGTCAGTGGTAAAGGTCATGTCGAGAGGAGCCAGTTGAGGTGGTTTGGACATCTAGTGGGGATGCCTCCCGGACGCCTCCCTGAGGAGGTGTTTCAGACGTGTCCAACCGGGAGGAGACCTTGGGACCGACCCAGGACACGCTGGAGGGATTATATCTCTCAGATGACCTAGGAACGCCTCGGGATTCCCCCAGAAGAGCTGGTGGAGGTGGATGGGGACAGGGCTGTCTGGGCTCCCCTGACCCCGTGACCCAGTATGGTACGGTACGGTAAAACTCAGTTAATAGTAAAACAAAGGCTTCTACAGTAGTGATGAGCGGATCAGCAGGTTACCCACGGGTCGGGTTGGGGCGGGTCAAATAATTCCACAAAAGCGGGACGCGCGGGTTGAAAAACAAAACCCAACCCGTGCGTCAGTATTCTACAGAACCAAAACTAAAAGGTGGTGCCATCTTTGTTAGCAGTTTGCGCCACACTGGCTGACGTCGGAGGGCAACAACCTATGGCAACAGTCCTCTTCTTCTTGGTTTTTATGGCGGTTAGCAAGGCAACAACGTGCACTGTGTACTGGCGAACAGTGTGAAATCTAAGCAATTCAGATTTATTATTATGGCCTCTATTCATCGGTGAAAACTCTAATTATCAGAATTATCAGAATGACATCATTTTTTTCAATATCGGACCGATAATTATCAGTGCCAAATCCCTAAAATAAATAAAACTCTTACTTGTCAAATCTTATTGTATGTTTAATATTTACAGACGATTTTTTCATCTAAACATCAAACTGCTGTAAAAGTCTTAGTTTAGATTCAAACAATAAAACAGTCTGAACCTGGTGTTGCTCCTGGATCCATTTTTTTTATCTATAATGAGCCACAGCTTTCACAGGAAGACTGACACCTGAATTTGTTTCTGTCTACAAAACCACATCTGTAAAATCTCAAATAAGAGATCTGATAAATAAGTTCTCTGGGAAACCATGTTTTGTGGGTTCCTGTGGAACCCACTTATGCTGGCCATAACCTTTTACATAGGATGTGATAGAATCATTCAACATTCATCAGCAGTGTTTCATTCAAATAGAAGATAATGTTCCGGTGTTCCAGGTCCCAACAGGAGCTGATGGTGCATTTTTATGTTCACAATACTGGTCAAAAAGTTCGTTAAAAATCAGCTGCTAAACAACACTAGATATGAGTCGGGGTTGGAATAAAAATATAAACTAGCAATAGGTGCCGAAAGGAAGTTTCATAAACCTTCAGTATTGTTAGAACTTGGCTCCAATAGTGGCCGATAACTTACCTGCACTCTGCCATGTTTGTTGTTGAAGCGTTTATCATCTAATTTTATTATTTAGCCCAAACCATAACCATGACCAACTAGTTTTTGTATATAAATATAACAATAAAAAAAACAACAACTGTTGTATTTTGAAATAAAACTACTTTCATCCACCTATTTCACGTAGAGACTTATCAGCAATGAGGGAAAAGAATAAAATGTAAAACCTTTAGTTTTAGGCTGGTTTTACATTAGCTAGTTTCAGTTCAGTTGCAGATTTATTGAATAGTTACTGTGAGTTTAACGTTTACTTATTTTTTGTCATTTTGATGTAATGTAGGTGGTCAGTTCAGCAGTGAATCTACATCAAAAATGTGTTGAAATACATCAAATTGTTTTTTGTGCGTTCATAATGGTATCTAAAAATCTAGTCTAGTCTTCTACACATAAAGGCTTTTTCTTTTTTTTCTTTTTTTTTACAAAATCAAACAAACAATCCACTCAGTGAAGACTGAGAACAGAGGGAAGAAGAGAAGACGAGATGTAGTGAGGGCAGGGATGTCAATTAGACAGGATGGCATAGTATATCAGAGATGATATTTCCACTCCCAAGAAAGGAAAGGAGGCATTGGTGGAGAGCAGTGGAGGCATTTGAGCCATAAAGGATTCTTAATGGAGCAGAATTTACACAACCTGCTGAGGTGAACAGATAAAATAAAAACAGCAGCAGTAAATGAACAACAGGCAACCAATCTGCAACCCAGAGCAGGTTCAAACCTTTGCACAAAGTGCCGAGTGGCTTTCTCCCTTCACCGCTTTATGGTGCCACTTCCCCCCCACTGCCCACCCTCCGTTTCTCTCTTACTTAGTCATCAATAAATACACATTCATGTGCTGACTAAAAACACAAACATCAAAACAAAAAGCTAGTTTCTGACATTATTTAGACCATTAATAATAAAAAAGGCCCAACACCAGACACGTCAGTTGTTTTAGGAAAATACCAGAGGGGTGGGGGTGGTGTGTGTGTGTGTGTGTGTGTGTGTGTGTGG
>JAPQRQ010000003.1:6073368-6118144 GCA_037367365.1 Apogon talboti
AACATGCAAACTCCACACAGAAAGGCCCCACCGACTGGTGTTGGGATCGAACCCAGGACCTTCTTGCTGTGAGGCACCACCGTGCCGCCCAATGATAAATATCATATTGATTATTAATACTGATGTGTATATCTAAAATCAGCATGAACAGGACATCTTACAGCTGTAGCATGAGGTGTCCCAATATTTTTGTCCATATACTTTAGAAACAGAAATATTTCCTTAAAGTTTAATGGGAGATTTTTCTTCCTAAGTGAAATGTGAAGAAAGTAGATGGTTAGTTGTACTAGACAATTATTATCTAGTCAGAGCATGAAAAATATTTTAGAAATTTAGAGGTAGAACATTTACCAAGTGTTTGCTCCTGGAGGATTCTGTTGGGTTTCTGTAAATTAGCTTATGAGTCTGGTTTAGATTAGGTCTATATGTACAGTGTCATGAGATAATGCATGAGATTATGATTTTGCACTATAGAAATAAATTTGATTTGATTCATTGATTTAAAATCATAGTCATGGATAAAAACCAAAACAAAAAACTAAATTAATGTTGAGAGAAATTAAGTAAAAACCATCTGAGGCATTTTGGAAGCAAAGATAACAATTTAAACAAAACTAACCAACACAATGTAATAATATTTATCACAATATTAAACTATATTCTGACATTTGTCATTGTTGTTTTGTAGCGCAGACCTGTTAGAAAAGAAACACCTCAATTCAAAGTGTCCCAATACTTTTGTCTATATAGTATATGACACAGGTAGTTGAGGCTAATGATATGTAAAACAAACAACAAAAAATGAACTAAAACTACCACCCTCAATCTCTGTTCCTGTTAAAAAGTAGTATTCTTTGTTGTTTTCCTTTAAAATATGCCAATATTTGATTAATAACCAACTCACATTAAGTACTTGTCTTATGTTTCAGAATAATTAAGCTGTAATTAATATGTTTAAAGACTCGAAGTAGAAAAGTTCTGGTACAACTTCACTCACTTCCACAGTGCATGAAAATGAAGAAAACTTCCATCATGGCAAAAGACTTGAAATTAACACCTTCTACAAGCTTTAGTAAAGGTGGAGGAAATACGAGTATTTCTACCTCCTATAAACATTTATGTTCATTTCAGAACAGACAGGAGGAGTTCTAATTTGGGAGCTGGGAGACCAAACAGCGGAGTCCTCTGGATCCGAACCACCGCGCAGTGAAAGGAGGAGGTACAATCTAAACATCAACACAACACCATCCTGTACCAGAAAACTGCCCGACTACAACCCTGTCTCTGTCTGGCCTTCCCTCGCCGCTCCTTCTCCCATTCCCAACAACGGGGGCCGACCGGGGGGGCCAGCTCCTGGCAGAGGAATGCAGGTGTGGACAGACAGGCCGGCTCTGGTACAACCCTCAGGGATCCACATCAAAGTTTCACACATACAAACTCACAGGCCTCCTGTTTCGGTACCGGCTCTACTTTAGTGTGACTTCCATAAAGTAATCAACGCTGAGTGCTGGGCTGGAGCGTCTGACGTGACCTTTTGGGCTAAAGGCTGCCCCTGTGACAACACACAACAGCTGAGGAGGGTCAAACTGTACAACGTGGAGTGGCTGAGTGAACACACACATGTCACACAAACAGCACTGGGAAGACTCAGCTCCGTAGACCGCACACTCATCTACAAACATTTCGTGGTGCTCATCAACAAATAGTGTATAATAGTGAAATTACTGCCAGGGATGAGCAGACTACAGGGACCAGGTCTACAGGGACCAGGTCTAGGAGGCGGGGGTTTATTCCCTTCACACACTTCTTCTTCTTTTTCTTCTTCTTCTCCTCCTCCTTCTTCTTCTTCTTCTTCTTTTTCTTCTTCTTCTCCTCCTCCTCCTTCTTCTTCTTCTTCTTCTTCTTCTTTTCCTCCTCCTTTTCTTCTTCTTCTTCTCCTTCTTCTCCTCCTCCTCCTTCTTTTTCTTCTCCTTTTTCTTCTTCTTCTCCTCCTCCTTCTTCTTCTACTTCTTCTTCTTCTTCTCCTTCTTCTTCTTCTTCTCCTCCTCCTCCTTCTTCTTCTCCTTCTTCTTCTTCACCTTCTTCTTCTTCTTTTTCTTCTCCTTTTTCTTCTTCTCCTCCTCCTTCTTCTTCTTCTTCTCCTTTTTCTACTTCTTCTCCTCCTCCTTCCTCTTCTTCTCTTTCTTCTTCTTCTCCTCCTCCTTCTCCTTCTTCTTCTTCTTCTCCTTCTCCTCCTTCTTTCTGTGTTGTTTTTCCTACAGTGCTCTCCACTCTCCACTATGACCAGCTTTCACTCACGCCCCACGGAGCCCACTGAGCCCCAGGAGTCGACAGCCACTCAGGGAATCTATGGGAACTTAAAAATACTCACATCAGCAATTGCGCCCCACACATTCACACAGAGCAAGCACGCTCCATCCAACGGTCACCAAACCTTTTATTTCCGCTGCTCACTTGGACGTTTACTTACACCACTTAGCGGCTCTCCCAGGCCACATCCGTGTTTGCCTTGTAAATCTCTTTTTAATCTGTTTCCTTTTGTTTAAAGCATTTTTTTCTTTAAGGAAAACCCTCAGAGGGACAACGAGGGGAGCGGGAAACTGGCAGATGAATTGTTGATTCTGGGTCCGCTGTACTGGGTTAATGTTGTTCTAATGAGTCTGCATGTCGTTTTTAGAGAAAAAAACTGACACCGTGTCAATCCCCACTGAGAAGCACACTCCAACCATCACGTAGACGCTGCAAAAATGTCAGCTGACATGAGAGGGGTTTCCAGTGTCAATGGCTTTTGACAATTTACCATTCTAGTGTCAAATTCAAGGCAGGAAATGACAGTAGACACCTCACTCAGTGGCCCATTCATGGACTTTCCAAAGATCCATTGTGACTTACTTCCACTACGGCTGCTTTTACTGAAGTGACGAACAGACCGCTCCCACACTTAGAGCTGTTTTTAATTTTTTTTTTTTTTTTTTTTTTACTGGCAAGCATTTAGAAGGGTGGAGGGGAGCCTGCAGTGGTGTAGACACTACCTCACTCCTATCGTGCACAGTAAATGTCACCTAAACAGCTGCTATAAAAGCCCTGACCAAGCATATCCAAGTAGCAGTACTAGAGACACGGATAACAGAAAAAAAAAACCAAAAAAAACCAGAAGTCAGAACAGTCAGTGAGTGAGGGCAGCTCCAGGTCAAAGTGTCATATCAGGTGAAGCTGCATTAGTGTCTCTGGAAAAAGCTGGAGTCTCTGGGGACTGTGGTGGAGACATTGACCACAGACATTGAAAAAGGTGGAGGACATCTCGGACACACGGGACCATCCTGCAGGGGACGACTCACCTACAAAACAGGACTGGATATTACACCTCAGTCAAAGAGAGACTAAATATTCTGTAAATAATTCACTTAATACTTGTTTTGATTCTATTTTTCAAGCTTTTTTTTTTGGTCAAGGAGGACAAGTCTTTCCTCCGTAGAGATTAATAAAGTTAATCTGTATTTTGTACTGTGACATATGAACAGTAATTCTTGTCTTCAATCTAAAGGTTATCAGTAACACTACATGCTTTCTTAGTTCCTAAAACTTGAGTATTAGGCGGTAAGACATTTTTTTTTTAAATGTCATGAGTATGGAGGAGTCGAGAGCAGAAAGAACAGTAGGCCTGTTTCCTGCTACAATTTAGTGCAACTAAAGCATCTCATATGGGACTGAAGTGATCTGAACAATGGTGTTCACTAATGAACCCTATTGTTCTTTTCTCCTTATACACCTACAGCTAAAATGAGTCATTTTGTAGAGCAGATGTTCATTATTATTATTAAAAGCTCATTTGAAGAGTGAAAAATCCTACTAAAAGTGAACTGACAACACTGACATCATAAAACAGACTGATCTCATGAAAACACGTTGTATGACACGCCAGTGTGGTGCTGGTTGGCTTGCTATAGGTACGCATTTGCAAGTTTTGGCCTGTCAGTGGATGCCTTTGATCGCTGGTCTATTTTTGCCTCTGTTTCCGGTTCCCCTAATAACAACCCTAGCCCTAACCCTAAACCTAAACGGAAAGGGCACCTTAACCCTAAGCCGCGGTGCGTGTCATTTGACGTGGCGTTCAAATACATGCGGAAATCTTAAAATGCCTCCATATAACACGCCAAGTAAAAGTGGCGTGTATATTAACGCTAATCCATGATATCACGTTGCATAAAATAATAAACCCAACACAAATGTAACCTGAATAGATGTGGGGGTTTATATGTGCAGGAGAAAATGGTCGACCTGTTTCTGTTTCCAGTTCCAGAGGTGCCATTCTGTTGCTGACCCTGCACTCTGAGCTCCTTGTGAAAGGAGATAAGCAGTAAGAAACTTTTCACCCCAGGGATCACTGAAGTGTCACGTCATTGTTATACAACCACCAAAACACCTGCATCACAGTTTGACGATGATTAAAAAAAAATCTCCTAACACCTCTGCAAGAGAAAAGAGGATCCTACTGTAAAGACCCCGTTTAAGAGAACGTCTGCTCCGTTTATCGGTTTATTGCCTACTTGGAGAGACTAACTGGTGTTGCGGACTCTTGTCACAAGGTCCAGACCACATCCAAGGCGGACAGCCCTAATTCATCTGGCCGGTGTTGCATTGATCTGACCAGACGAGCCAGCCAAGAAAAATACCAGCAGACAATCCTTTTCACGCTTGACTTAAGCTCAAACATTCTCACAATCCTCAGTGCTCCAATTAGAAGGAGCCGAGCATGAGTCTGCCCTGGTTAATGCAGTTATTGTTCTGTGATTAAGTCGATTAAGAAACAGCCCTCCAGTTTGAGTAATATTTACTTATGGCTCAATCACACAATCATCAAGTGAAAGAGTGCTTTCCTATGGATGCCTTCACTGCTCTTCACATGGAGAGGACTTTTCACTTTCAACACTGACACTTGTATGTGACTGTGAGGCCTATTACTGAAGGTAAAATGGGACATTTAGAGCACCACGCATCTCTCTACCTCCTCATTTTCTGCTCTTGCCATAATTACTTCTCTTCCTTTCAAGATTTAGGTCGGATAAGGAATGCAGTCTGATCTCGCAGGAGCTGAGCTGTCTCCAGCCAAATAACTCGTGACTCTATTGTTAACTGCTCGCCCCTTCTGGCACATGAAGCTTTTCCAACGCCGGCGGAGGGCAGCAGAAATAAGATTAGTGGTGTTCATACTGTTTCGGGTGGGTATGTATTGATTGCACATTTTTTGCCAGACAGTTATAGTGCGCACTTTAGATGTGTCTGCACTTCTAAAACAATGCTCTTTGTGAAAAATTATCAAACTTAGGTCTGGCAATAAATCAGGTGCTTTAATATACCGGTAGTGCATTTGTAGCGTTTATGTTAGATCAGTGCTTCCCCCTTGTGGCCATTTAGAAAAACAACACAAGCGTCAAAGTAACTTCCTGTGTTTGACTTTTTTTACATGTTCAGGTAACAAAAGTAATATTGTTGATACTGGTAGTGGGATGCGACTACCTGGAGACAGAGTAAGGGCTGCTGGCTGGATTCTGCGGCTGCATTTCATGTCTGCCTCCCTGTCTACTGTCCATCCACTATTAAAGCACTAAAATAGCCTGTAACAAAACAATAACAGCAACATTAGTAACTGAGAAGTGACTGACACAAACTAAAAGGACTCTAAAAACAAGACTCTTAGACAAGTTAAGGATTTTATTTATTTTTTCCACAAAACAAAGTTTGTTTACAAAAAAGGAATTTCAAAATAAAATTGTACCTATCTATTGCATGTCATGCTGGCAGTTTGAACTACATGCAAAAACAACAATAAGAAGAACACTGATAATAATCATTACTGTACAAAAATGATAGGGGGAGGGGGGTCATATGAGGGCAAATGTCACCTCAAAACTTAAGGAAAAACATGGGGGGGAAAATTAGTTCTATAAAAAGGATGTTTGTTTTTTTTGTTTTGTTTTTTTTTTGCTCTGGACTGAGTCATGTGTTTATGCATGAGCCTTAACCCAGGGCACAAGACTCTTAAACCACCCAGGCAGAGATGGTGGTGTGAAACTGCATAGAGGCAGAGAAAGGACTCCCCGCTCTAAAAGACGGAGGGATGAGGGAATGAGTAACAGGATGAAAGATGACTGCAGTGTGAGGAAACAAAAGCACATATACGCACACCCTCGAAGCCCTTAAAACAAACAAATCATGCTTCACCGACAATGTGGAAAACAACATAAAAGAACAACTACATGATAGTATCGCTGAACTTTACCGACTCTTCTGGCAATCCCTTAGATTTACTTGCTGCAACAGTGAAAATCTGAGGTATATGGCTTCATTTTTTTTTTTTTTTACATGACAAAACATCATAAACAATTAAAAAGGGGTATGATTCATGTTTCCCGAAAAGGAAAAACAGGTGGTGGAGGTGAGTAACCCCATGGCTACTTCCAACCACAGGACAGTGAGGAGGGGGACATGTAGACGACAGCTTCACTTCCACACACAGAGAAGATAAGATGCAAGGTATAAAGTAGAAACTTTCTTATATTAAAAAAAAAAAAAAAAAAAAAGAAAAACACATTTGAACAAGAGATGAGTAAAAATAGACTTGGTCACTGTGGAGACGGGTGTCAGGAACTGTGGCAGTGGCTGTGAACTGTACTTTCTACATAGATGTGGGTCGATAAAAGCACAAGAAACAAAATCTGTCTATGTGTTAAATTTAGCAAATGATATTGACAGAGTCTATCAGTGTCCCTTTGGTTTCTGATCCAGTGTAGCAAATGTATTACAAAACAGTAGGTGTTATAAGGTTTAAGGTCCCGTCTACATGAGCGCTGCTTAAAATCAATGTCGTCTTAGCGTTCTTGGAGGTTGGCGGCTTCCGTCGTCATCACATAGGGCGGTGTGTGTGTGCGTTTAAGTGTGTGAAGAGTGGGTTCCCGGGGGGAGGCGGCCTCAGTCGGTGCTGACCTGCGTGACTTGTGCGTCAGCTGACTGATTGGTGGACTGAATGAACATTGGTTGGGTCAGCTCCTGTCCCGCTGGCATTGTCACCTGTTGAATCTGATACAACTGCTGTGAAATGAAAGACAAAGACAGGCTGAAGGTGAGGGGTTTTTTTGTTGGATTGATTCTATGTTTCAGTTTCAATTAGCTGCTGTTTGTCACACAAATGCACCTTTCACTAGAGACAAACAATATTGCTTAATAATAATTTACACATTACCTGTCCATCAGTAAATTGGTTGAATTGCTGCTGTCCTTGTACCTCTGTCTGTGTGATCTGAAAAGAAGCAGGAAAAGGCAGAAGAAAGACAGCAAGACAAGAGCGCAAAAAGTAAAATGTCAATACAAATACAGTAAGTAAAACAAGATAAATAAGCAATCATGTAAATGTCTAGTGTTTGAGTACCTGCTGGGTGTTAGCGAGGGTCTGAATCTGTCCTTGGACCACTTGAGCGCCGGAAACAGGCTGAGCTAAACGGATGTATTGGAGCTGGCCTGTATTTAGTTGCACCTACACTCAAGCAACACAAGGGGGAGACAAACTTTAGTTTAGAGCAAAGGTCATTAAAATGCAGAGGTCAGAGCCATCTTCCCTCTATCACAGCAATAAGATAATCCACTATCTTTGGTAGTTGATATGTTTTAATCCAACAGTGAAGGGAGGAGCTAGAGTTAAACTGAAACTGTTTTAGTCCTTGATCTTTCTTTGCATGTAAACTAAAGTCATATTGGCTTCTTTGCATCATTTTTAATGTCGTAATAAGGTTTATGCAGGTGTATTTGCCAAGGTACTGCTGTGCTGATTTATTATAACAATAAAAAATATGTACAATTGGGTATGGTGTCCTTTCTTCCCTTCATTCAATTTGCCTGAATAGTTTTGAGACTTTTCTTACCGGAATTTGCTGGATCTCTCCCGTGTTGGTGATGATCTGCTGCATGACCTGCATGGTCTGTCCTTGGGCTTGAGCCGTCTGAGCCTGACCCTGTGCTGCTGCCGCCTGGACGATCTGTACCTGTTGGCCCTCACCCACCTGCATGGCCACGGGAGCACTCTGATGAAGTAAAGGCAACAGAGGAAAGACAGAAAGACAGAGAGACGCATAAGTAATGCGTAGGCTTTGAACAACAGCAGCCGCAGCTAGTACAGGAATGTGGTTTATGACTGACAAAAAGCAACCGAGATCACTAACTTCCCTGAAATAAGGATTTAATTCAACAGTATGAAGCCATGTATTCTTAAAGACAGAACATCAGGTGACAGGGCAGATTTCAAACCACTCTTTCTCTTCTGTCTGTCATACTATCCAGGAAAAGGCCACCTGATCTCATGCTGCGGTCAGACCTACAGACCTCAGTCACCCGAGCAGGTTAGAGCAGCAGTCACCTACAGGGCAGCAGCAACAAAGCGCCGCCAAAGTGTGTGCTGAGTGTATGGATGCTGTAGATGCATGAGTGTTTACCGTGATGGGTGTGCCCTGTGATTGCACCTGCACTTGCTGTAACTGCTGCATTGTGGCACCTTGCAGCATCTGATGGCCGACAGAATAAACGACCAGGCGGAAGGGAGGATGAGAGAATGAGAGAAAGACATACAGTGAGAAAGCAGCGACTGCAACAGCTTAACACATGGATGCAAGCATGTGTGGAAGGTGTGCATAAGAAAGCTTCAATGTTAGAGAAAACAGTGACAATAAGCGGCAAATGACTGTTGAGAGCATGTCTGTGAGATACGCGAGTACAAGGAAATGATTAAGGAGGTGAATTGAGATTAAATAAATAAATAAAAATACATAGTGAGTGTGGACAGGCTTTAAAAACACATGTTTATTGTACTGAGGTTTTGAGGCAGCAGCTCAAGTAATGCTCAATGTCACTATGTAAAGAAAGAGTTGGTGACCTGTGAGAAAAATGGCAGAACTGATACAGCAATGACAACTAGTGACAAAGACTTAAAAAGAAGGAAAAGAAAAGAGGTAACATCTGAACCCATCACCATTATCTTTCATTTTCACTATATTTGCTCATTCTTCATTATAAAGTATTCACGCAGCAATTAAATGCATTGTCCTGACATGAGCTAATGGTTAATGGCAATCAAACCCCATTTTGCACCAGCAGAAGTAAGGAACAATGCGACTAGGAAAGGATGACTGCGCTATTACAAAGATGCACTAGGATTAATGTGGTGCACTGAAAACCAGATTCACTTTACATTGCACCTGCATAGCAGAGGAAAAACATACAATTAGCAGTTAGAAATGACAGGGGAAGCAGCTGTAGAACTTCAAAGCTATCAAAAGTGTTTCAACAAACCAAAGGCCTTTATTCAGGGCCTGACAGTTCCTGGTGGTGCACCTTAACGAGCTGCCTCAATAACAGCCTACATTAAAGTCTAAGGTGAGTGTCAAAGTGTGACCTCCATGCTCTCACAGCAGGGACTGCAGCAGTAGCAGTGCTGGTGAATCAGGCCAGGTCTAAACGACTATGACAGCTCAGCTAAAGGCAGTCTGCTGAAACAGCACGAAGCACCACAGCAGCCCAGCAGCACAGCTACATGGCATGCAGACGCCGGGCTGGAGAGAGGGAGCTTAGAAGCAGAAGTAGCAGGGACGAGATAATTAGAGAGACAAACAAATATGCATATTGTTTTTCTTTTTTAATTGTTTTTTTATTTTACAAGTGGACCAAAACACTGTGCTGCTAAAGGGAATGTATACCAGGTGTCTGTGTAAGGATGTGCGTATGTGGAGTTGGGTACCTATACCTGTGCATTGGTTGGGTATGTGATTCCAATAAGAAATGAAAATTGATTTCAAGGTTTCGGTTCTTGCAGATCATTTCATTATTAGCAAAAATATCAGCAAGCATGGTAAACATTAAGATAGCGTTTTATGATGTGTTTTTGGGTTTGTAGACAAAGACTTTGTCCTTTTTATTGGTATGTGCATCACTTCTAAAGCAACGCCTACCTAGTGCCTCAGGCCTAACAGATTAATTCAGTCATTATTCATTAACTACACTTGTAGGACACATGCAAATTTGGGAGTAAAAAAATGCTGCATAAATACGGAACAACTAGAAGCAAAATGCCAAACAACTTCAGTTCTGGGTTTTGTATTACATGAACTAACTGTATCACTTTTAATTGAGTAATATTTAACGGTATTTCTATAAAAGGACAGAACGTCTGAAAAATGTGAAAAGTGTTCATACATACATGATGTTCCCTTCATGTATGTGTTCAGTTATAAGCAGGGTATGTGCTGGGAGTCCGGTACTCCAGCTGGTGGGACAGTGATCTCCAAAATGTGAGCCAAGACCAGTGTTAATCAAGTCAATGAAAAGGTTCCAAGTGACAGACCCGTTACAGCAGGATGTTTACAAGGGCTTATGATCCAATCAGATTCTACACAGGTGCACATACAGTACATGCAGTTAAAACCCACAATTTCAACATATATTTTTATTTATTAATTTGACTTTACTTAAGTTTTATGAAGGCAAAAATTGTTTTATTTTCATATTTAGGAATTAATTAGTCTTAAATCAGATCTTATTTGGTTCTGGTGTGACTTTTCAGGTGTTATGGAGGAGATGTTTAGAGGTAGAAAAAGCTGAAGAAGCTTTCATTAATAAAACTATTGTTCTCTATTTGTTTTTTTTCACTATAATAACCCTGTCTCCCATAATATCATTTGTGTTCAGGTTAGTTCAGGGTTCTCTGACTGATAATGTATGTGTTTCAGTGGGATCAGGTCAACCTCTTAGTTATGATCAGTATTTTCTCTACTTAAACACTCTTTTATAAAATGTCACATTCATTTACTTCCTTAGTTTTCTTCCCAGTTCTTTTAAATCTTAATGTGGGTTCTTTACTTTTTGTGATGAAGCCAGTGGAAGCTCTAATGAGATGCCCCAGTTACCTGTCCTTGCTGTGGCTGTGCGATGATGATCTGTCCAGGCTGGATAGTTGTGGCTGTCTGCGCTCCGGGCTGCTGGCCCTGTTGTGTGCCCTGTACCTGAACAGCCCCGGGCTGCTGAGCCAAGGTGAAGTAGTACTGCACCGGCTCTGCTGGAGCTACTGACTGACGCATCTCCTCCTGAAGAATACACACATATACACACACATTGAAGGAGGCCTATCAGTCTGTTACATCTCCATAAATTATTTTTGTGGGTGTAATGGTAGAGGAAGGCAGGTCTGATAAATAACTGATGGGCTGTGGCAGGGGAAGAGTAATGCAATCTGGACCCAAGATCCATTACAGGCACCATACTGGTTAATATCGAACATCCACTAAACACAAATAAATGTGTCAAATATTCTAACATTTATGAACTACACCTACACACTGAAACTGATGGTGTTGAACACATTCATTTATGCATTTCCTTTGACCCATTTAAGGTCACCTACAGAAACATATCATCAGTGTAAATATTGTAGACTGGATATAATCATGGATGTAGTGACGGCTCCTCTATAGTGAAGCCAGTGCATCTCAACCAACCCGTCTGCTGGCTGTTGCATAAGACAGAAACCTCACCTGTTCAATGTTAATCTATAAGATAAACTAACAAGATACATGTCCACTAACGTTTTTCCAAAAGTTGACTTCTGTATTTTTTGCTAAATTTGATCTTTGAGCCATAACCTCTCTAGCCAGCAGGGCTGAAAATGTGACTTTTTCCAGCTTTCAGCGGTGAACCAGGATAAAAACCTGTGGCATTTTTACTTTTTCCTCTTTAAGTGTTAGAAATCATTTCACATTACATTTACTCGAAATCAATGGCAAACTAATTTGTCCTCTCTCTCTACATTACTTGTGTTGCCTCTTAACAGTAGTTCTTCAGGTGAAAATGCAATTTTTATTTCTTTTTTTTCTACAAATCTTAACTTTTTAATGTCACTGTGCTTCCCTTTTCACATTCCTCACTCAAAATTGTGTGAATTCAGACTTTGTGGGAGATTCTGTGGCACAGAAAGTAGTGATTTGTCCAAAAACCAGAAGCCTGGCAGTTCAATGGCTTCTGTCAAAGTGTACTTGAGCGTGACACTGACCACCAATTTTCTCTTTGAATACTGTCTTTGAGTATCATCATAGAAGAGTGCACCTGAAATGCATGTCCTTTTTCCCCCTCATTCTATGCAGACTTGATGATCAGTTTATCTTTAATAAATTATGTGAAATTGAAAAAGGTTAATTCACAGCTGTAGTGACCAATCACTGTTAAACTCTGATAAGGAAAATAAGGACAAATAAAGAAGCAGGCTGGCTGGTGATCACCACATCCCTGCTCCACTCCTGCAAAAACCCTGGTTCCAAAATGTGAACATGGCTGTTCTCATGATAGTTTAGCTTCACTTTTTCCATAAATGACAGGAAGCATTGTTGCATCATCCATCTTCACATACAATCACTGGATGATATTCAGTTTACTCAGCACAACCCGCCAAACTGACAGCTTGTTAGCCTGGCAGCAAAACAATGAACAGAACTGGGTTATCAGAGAAGACTAACCTGTGTCATTCTGCTTCATATCTGACTAATGAGCAGGGCTTCATCTTGATGAGGTTTCTCCATCACCAGAAGCGTAAACACCCCTCTCCCAGCTCCATGACAACACAGCTGAGAGTGTAGGATGTTTACATGCCTGGAGACAGTCTACTTGACAACAAATTTAAATATCTCACTTTGCCATCTGGTATCCTAAATTTGTATGGAGTACATCAGTGTATCAGTGTTCTACTTGAGCAACAAAATGGATGCAACGGTAGGAAAAGAAACTCGACTCATCTGCCTTGAGTGAATTAGTCCCTGGCAGTGGACATACTCATCAAATGCGTGATGACAATACACTCATGGTGTCATTGCCGAGCTCAGTGTTGGCTGTCAGTGGCAATAAGCTGCTGCAAACATCCGACTGAAAGCCATAGCTGTCCAAACCCCAGCTTCCAGTCAAGGATGTTTACAGCACCTCCAGGTTGCCAAGTATCAAAAAGCACCTAATGAAGACCCAAAACAAATTATTTTAACACCTTGGGAGGATGTTCCAGGGTGTATAACTTGAAACGTCTTAAAAGTAATTCTTTATACATTGTAAGTCTTTTTTATTAATGAATTAGTTAGATTTTTAAATTAAAGTTTGTGGCAATTGAGGCATCACAGATTCAAATTGCAGACTATGTGTAATCTAGTTGGTGTAATATTTATGACACTGAATTTAACCCATATTAAGACTTTCTAAGGCCTCTCACACACACACACACACACACACACACACACACACACACAGTGTTTTGGTGTCACAGTGCTAAGAGTAATAGCAGCGTGGTAGTCTCTACCTGTCGTTTAGGGGGCTTCAGGTCATCACGGGGCACAATGTCGATCAGAAAGTCAAACTGGTCAAACTTTGTTATTGCCATGGCGATGTCATTCCGCTGTAAAGATAACCGACACAGAGGGTCAGAGTTGAGGTATAATTATGCTAAGTCATATATGCAGCTACCTATGAACAAACACACAAGAAGGTCCAAGGTCAACTTCCTGATATAACCACATGCGATGCTACTGCGGAGTGAAAATAAGTTATCAGTTTATCTGACACAGGAATCCACGCTGATAACTGGGGATAAGTTATGTTAAAGTCCAATCACTTTGTTTATTTATTTATTTGTTTTACAGTCTTGGATGTGATGGGTAGAAATGAACAATAGAGATGTTTTCCCCCAGGTCATTATGTGTTGCTACTATACACCTCTTCCTATATCCTCAACAGTCTGCCATCTCTGTGGAATTTTCCACAGGATATTGGTTGTCAGGACCCCCCATTGTGGCCCTCCCTGCACTTGAGGCTATTTATAGCAGCTTGATTAATATCTGGTAACACCAGGTCACATCTACACTTGTTCTATTGATGAGCGTTGCTATGGTAACCCCAATTGGCGTGCCCTCCTCACAATGGGACTCCGGCTCTGTATGTGTGTGTGTGTATAAACATGTGGAAATGAAGGGGTAAATTTTTCACTCACTAAGACACAAGGAAAATCACACATTTATGAGTTGATGCGTCATAAATAACCAATGAGTCATCTGTGGTGTAAAATGTAATTAACATGTAAAGTTTTGCAGTAAATGGAGTTTCTATTTCTAACATGCCGTACAAAGTTACACCAACTGAGAGTGTATTTAAAAAAAACAGGGGTGACACAGGCCAAGACAACAGCAAAGGGAGCACATCTTCAAAGCAGATCTTTAATTTGAGACTTCTTCAAGAACACCTGTGATTAAACTGATTACACACTGTATTTTTCCTGTGGTTTTTTTCTACCTGCATTGACAAACACATGCACATATCCATGGGCTGCTAATCCATTCACATACCTCTCTCAGAGGTATGTGAATGGATAAAGTGGACTTAAAAGCTTTCATGTTCTGCTCCACAGTTTTCCCCTTTTATCATCCAGGTGAAACAAGCTCCGTTTTGAGTTCCCTAACTTTTCCATCCCATGTTCCCTGCTTCCTTGTCCTCCTCCGTTTCAACTTCAGAACAGCAGATGGGAAAAATGTGGTACTGGAGAGAAAAAAGGGGTCGCCAGTACCCATCTAGCTTTACTTCCAAAGTCAATGGACAGAGAAAGGGAAAAACAGAGCACAAGGGGATAAAGGTGAGGGGCCTCTGCTTGTAAATGTATACCGGTGTAGAGCCTTAACGAACACAAAACGACAAACCAACAACACACCAAAGTGATGCAAGGGTGTGTGAGAAGAATAAAAATATAGATGTAGAAAAAATTATAGAAAAAAAGAGACAGGAAAACACAGTAAAAATACTGTAATATTAATGCAATAATTTCAACAGTTTAAATTTTTGACTTAGTTTGTGTTCCATAGACATTGGTGATGAACAACACTAAATGAATGCAGCTGTTTGCTGGTGGCTTTTTACAGCGGCTTCATGCAACTCTAATGTTTTTATACCCAAACTTGAGTGTTTTATTGAAGCAGGTGGATTTTTTATTTTATTTTTTTTTTTTAAACAGACCTCAACCTAGAACTAAATCCAAGATATTTTAAGAGCTACAATTCAGATTAATGGAATTTAGACTGGAGGAGGTGCAGAAAACAAAAAATACAACAGATTTGTATACAATAAGAAGTGTGTTTCTGACCTGTAGTGTGCGTCTCTTATTGTCCTCAGTGTGGATCCATGCTCTGAGGGTGAGCTCTGTGATGAAAATCTGAGCTGCCTTTGCAAAAAGGACTGGAGCCTCTGCACTGATCATCTGTACAAACAAGAGGGGAGTTACAAATGGTTAAATGCATCCACAATCTATCAACCATCAAACTAATACCACCAAATTCACAGGTAATAATAAAAGAGGGGAAAATTTGCAATACACTGGTTAACTAGTTAACACTGACAGTGTGATTGTTTGTATGCTGACACACGGGTGCAGCACACCACTCTAAGAGAATCATGCTGAATATAATTACTATTAATCAAGATACTTGAACTTTTCTATTCTTTTCATTTCAAATGTTAGTTACCATCCTCTTCACATTAGTGAAATCACAATTGGGCAGGCCCTTTTCTACAGAATGGCAGTGAAAACCCACATTTGCCAACATGGTAATATGCTTATGATTGTGATCCTTCATGTGAAGCTTTAATGTCCAGTAATTATTCTATACCGTTCCCAGGCCTTTACCTGCACATATGCAGCGGAGGCAGTAAAAGGTGCTGCGTCAGGACTGACAGAAGGGTCTTTTCTTCAGATATGCTAGTGATCTCCTGATCTCTTTACCACTGTAAGCACCTGCTTAGCTAAGGGGATATTACTCTTGACATACACGGCACATCCAAGCTGCACACAAATGACGCACTCTTTGTAGACCAGGGACAGTCTCACCTGATAATCTGTTGTAATGTGGAGAAAATCACTTCTACTTGGGCCTCTACACTAAGGTTTAATGCAAATGATCAGTGTTACAAACTGTGTCCTCTGAAAACAGTCTGGGGACACTTGGTGTTCATAGCCATATTTTAGCTGACTGCTGTCGGTAAAGTGTGGGCGATATAAATCTGACGTTCTGTTTAATTCACAGTGCTCACCTGGTGATAACAGTAACAGTAATGTGCTACATAAACTGTTTTGTTAATTTACTTAAAGATGATGTTCTTCAAGCAAATTCTTATTTTTTTGTATGTACACTGAACATTTTGATGAGTCCATTTCAACAGTGGACCTTTTATCAAGACAACTGCACTGTTGCATGTTTTTTTTAATGGACTGTGTCTGACAATACATGGAAATGAAGTGAATAGTGAGTGCATGTGTTTTTTCAGTTTTATAATGTGCTGTTTAAAATGCTTTTATGGTTGAATGTAAGAATTCATTTTTAAATATTAATAGTACATATATCTAGTTACTATAATAGTATTCAAATTTTCCTTAAAAGAGTTAACTATTTCAGCTTCTTCTTACTTTAACATCTTCATCCAGCTTCATGATTTTTTTGATCCGGGCCAGAGGCAGCTCCTGCACACGGAAATCCTTCTGCAATTAATACACAACATTCAGTTAAGAACACTACAGGCAAAAAAAAAATTGTCAAACTAGACTTTGGTGTTCTTTTTTTTTTCCACTGTAGGTGTGTGTTTGTTTCAGTGGCCATACCACAGTCAAGTTCCTGATCTCCTCCATGACACGGGGCCAAAAGGACTGCAGGGTTTGCTGTGCATCGCTGCCTCCAGCTCCAAATGCATCTGCAGACATCCTCTACTGTGCTGCAACGACAGAGGACAAAAAGGTTACTTATTATAAAAGCAAAACAGAAAGACATGGATGATTCACATACAGCTAAAACAGGTCACACAGTCAGGACGTGTAGTACAGTGTCGGTGATAATCCAAGCCAGGCCTCGTGCTGGTCTGAACTCTCCTCCCGTGTGTCAGAACCACATATCCTATCATAGTCTATAATTATAATACAGTGAAATCTAAATTAGGGCCACGACGGGCTTCTATTCTTGTCCTTGTGGGATGCTGGCATGCCCAAGAACCCCCCCATCAGACTGGCTACACGCTGCCTTAAAGTGAAGTCTCTATCGACTACATCAGATAGCTGGAGCTGCTTTGCAAACACAAGGACGTCATGTGCCAGTCAGCTGCGGCTGTGGTCGGTTCTGACAGTGACCCCACACACGCTAAGAACGCTGAAGCCACAGATCAAGGGGGAGCATGTATGTTTGTGTTTTTTTCTCCCTCACAACAGCTGCATAGTGCATACCACTTTTTTTTTTTTAGGAGGGGGGGATTGCACACATTGTGAACAGACACGTGCTGCCCAAATCAGCAAAACTTGTTAACTGAAATGTCAAACACACACACATTTGCGTAGACGTAAAACTCTCTTACAAGGGGCCTAGGCGGTTTAAAAGAGGATCCAGCAGGTTACTATGGCATGCCAGGAATCTGCTGGGAATATTGGCCTGCCTGTCTGAGCACGCAGAGCTTGGAGCGTCTGGATTGTACTCTTTCACTCTGTGTCTACCTCTATGAAAAGATTCAGCGGGGGGAAGAAAAAGAAACATGGAGTTGGGGGGGTGTGGGGGGGTACTGAACAAGAGATGAGTGTGTGGAGGTACTCAAGAGAGACGGGGGTGCATTTGTGTGTATGTGTGTGTGTGTTGCCGAAGGAGGGGTTGTGCCTTGTCCAGTTTAGCATTAATCCAACACTAAGACAAAGTGCCAAAGGCTTTAACAGGGGGAGGTAAGAGACAGACAGGGCCGCTGTCAGACTGCTGCACAAACGGGCTATGTGGGTCAAATAAGACAGAACAGGAGGGTGACACAGGATGAGAGAAAGACAGAGAGACAGAGAGAGAGAGAGAGAGAGAGAGAGAGAGAGACAGACATGACAGTACAAAGAGTGTAAAAAGAGAAGGGGGTCTCCTCCCTTTCCCCTCTTTTTTCTGACTCCGAGCCAACAAGCATGAATGGCTCCTGCTTTGGTCCACACCAATACAAAACAAGACAGCCTTTCAAACATCTCCAGTGTCTCCCTCTCTAGGTTCTGATGTGAGGTGATTTTCTGACCGAGTCCACCACAGTTTCTTGAGTCAACCAAGTTAAGTGCAGGCTACGACTTAAAAACTTAATGTGTAAATATTTTACAGCGCTAAATAACTCATTTAAAAGGGATGGCAGTTAACCTGATTGATTTTTGACAAGGGCTCTCTCTTCTTGCGCAGTAGTGGAAGTTACTGAATAATACAGAAGTAGGACTGCTACAAGCCACTTTGTCATTCAGTTTTCAGCACAGAGTAGCCTAAATCAATGAGACAGAATGGCAGCAGGGGGGGGTGGCTTTATATAAATCAATCAGGCCGCTCGTAGCTATGGCATGCCAGGCTAATGATTGACCTTGACAATGTCTCCCCTTTTCTCTCTGACGCTCCAGTGTCCAGTTGCATTTCAAGGTTGATTGAAATCCTGCAGTCACTTCAACAATCCCAGCATTCTACAGGGCAGGAATGATGAACGGGAATTGTAGTTTTTCTGCTCAGCTTTGTGGGTGAACTTGCCCCCCTCCACCCCACCCCCAGACAGTTCTTTGGTGGTCTGTGTGTACTGTGTCGCTACGCTGGGTAACAACAGGACCGTGGAAATGGGCTGAAAGAAATTAAATCAATGGGAGCCATTTGTTTTTCCAGCTAAATAGGATTTTACCGCCCATATCAGCACTTGATCTTGTGATATTTCTCAACAGGACAACCTTGTGTATCTGTGTGTGCCAGCTTGTGTGGCTCCTTCCAACTGGTAGCCTGATAAACAATAATTAGGCAATTCACTTGACAACATTAGACACAAGCATCACACTTATTACCATGGTAACAATGCTGTCACCCAGAGGTAACAGAGGAGGATAGAGGAGTTAAAATAGAAAATGATTCATTGATAAAAGATAACACAGAGAAAATCTCTACATCTGCTCCCTCATACACATTTCACTTATGTTAAACTCCTGCATTTTACTCAATGATATAAAAGCATTTCTGTATGAAATATTTAAAAACACCTAGGCCTGTTGAATATATTTTGTTTGCTTGTGTACTTAAATCATATCAAATTCTTCCAACGATGTGTGAATTCTGAAGTGTGTAATTTTATTCAATGTGATGGCCTATTTAATTTTATCACCTGTAAACGCATCAAATTATTACCAGCATTACTTGCTGAAATTCAGAAATAAAT
This sequence comes from Apogon talboti, assembly GCA_037367365.1. Lineage (NCBI taxonomy): Eukaryota > Metazoa > Chordata > Actinopteri > Kurtiformes > Apogonidae > Apogon > Apogon talboti. The sequence goes on from JAPQRQ010000003.1 coordinate 6,092,653, forward strand.
TACTAAATATAATGATCAAAACACTTACTTACTAAAAATACTTTCTGCCTGAGAAGCATCAGATACTGTTTCAAAGCAATGTACTGGTGGTGAAAACAATATCTCCTATAATCCCAAAATATTTCATAAAGTCATTAAACTACGTATTTTGTTATTCTTTAAACCAATAGACCCCAATTGGCAAAAATGACATACTCTGCATCTAAAACACACAGTGAGAGCCTGAGCTGTTGTTATTAAATCACACATATACTCCAACCCCCTCCCTGTGACCCTGTGACCTTCAGTCTAAATACACAAACCTCACACTAACCACAGTGGCAGGGTGGAAGCGAGGGCAGAGGGGAAGTCAATATGTGAGAAGAAATTAAAATGCAAGTGCAAGCTAGAGGCAGACTGAAGCGCGAGAGGGTGGGGGGTGGGACATACCAACATGTACAGTTCGCGAGAGAGGACTACGTATCAACATGCCCTTAAGCGTGGCTCGTCCAGTTAGCTACCTACAGTACACCAACATTACAATATTTCATATTTGAATTTTGTTTGTCCCCCTGATGAAGGCCAGCAGGCTGAAACGCACTGGGGCTCAGTGAGGTCCATTGAGACATTAATAAAGGCATTTTAAAATTATAAGAGAGTGCCTTGGTTTTTGTATTTTTTGTACATTGACCATTCTCCAAAGAGCACCTCTTTTACTATTTTTCATTACTGCCTGGAGGTCCATGAAGCGCTCCTCTTTACCGTTTGTTCAAGATTACCATATTTCTATTGGTTTTACATCAGTGGAAAGTTTGTGTGGGAGCTCATGTGTGTCTCATATATAAATGCAGAACATAAAGCCCTCTCTGCTGACTTTGTGCAACACCTTCTATGGTCTGGCCCAAGTCCTAGTCAAACAAATACTGAGGGGCCATGATCTGCACAAAAAAAATCTATTTTCAATCTCCCAAAAAGCTAATAAATGTCAAAAAGCAATGCATGCAACTGGAGAAAGCCCCTGTAAAGATGACTTACTAGCCGAGGAGATTCTTTGTTTCAAGTCTCTAATCTATGTATACAGTATCAAGCTTTAAAGGGAGTACAGGTCAGCTGATTAATCAGTTTGGCCGATGTACTGGTACTGATATGTGTTAGACTAAAACAAATGTTTCAGTGGAACTTAGCTGATGGTTCTATAACATCTGGTCACGCAAGGACAAACAAAACCCTATAGAGGGCTGCACATTTACTCACTGGAGTGACATCCAGTAACTACTATTCTTACTACTAAGTATACACAAAGTCAAGGCACCATCATTGTGTGTATGAGGTGTATTTTAATTAACGGATGTTCAATTTAGCATACCAGGAATATTAATGAATTACACTGTTGGTCTGTTGGAAAGATGTTTCTGTTTTGACCTTGACAGTACTAGCTCCACATTTATCAAGTATTTAATAAATGCAAATGATTGTTGATGTCTAACAAATTCATTTGAGCTTTTCCCCTCTCCAAACTATTGTTATTATATCATTTTTTATCAAATCCACTATCAATCGAACCCCTAAAAGAAAAACTATGAGAAATGTACACAGAAGAAATACTTAAAGCTAGCTGGAGCACAGCAGCACTTTGTGTATTGACTGCATTACAGTAAAAAACAGTGTCTAAATGTCAATATTGTATTATATGTAGAGTATTTTTATACTCATTCAAGTTGGCATTCCCGATAATACTGCGTATCATTGTGTTGTACTGTGCAGTAAATCCGACAAACTCATCTCTGCTGTGTTGTCATAAGCTGCTCCTGTATGCTATATTAGGGTACATTGTGTTGTTCTGGACTCTGCATCGCTCCTCTCCTCTTCCCTGCGGTTCTGTTGTCCTTCATTGGGTCATCAAGACAAAGCGATGTCGGTGTTGGGTTTCTGACGAGCTGGGCTGTGTGTCTGTGTGTCTTTGAGGACAAACGTGGTGTCTGTGCTTTGTCGACATTGTCCAACACAGCAACTTGCTCTTCCTCCTTTAGCAGCTCTACATCCCTCTTCCTGTCGCTTCTCCAGTACTTTCCAGCCCTCTCTGTCATTTTTGGGTGTATGTTTCTCTCTTCCTCTGTCTCACTTACTTTCACCTGATCCCTTTCTTCCAACTTCTCAGAGGAAGTCAATGCTGCTCTGCTTGCAGCAGCTGAATCAGCGCTAATGTTGTTCTGCCAGCCCAGTCCTACATCTCTCCGCTCTTGTTCTCTCGTCTCATCCCTCCCTCCCTCCCTCACTTAGAGGCACGTCACATCAAGTGGCCACTCATAGCAGCATCGGCTACTCACTCCAACTCTGACATCACAGCACTTTACATGAGCCTTCAATTCCTGCCCAAAAATACCTGATAGCAATGCAGACAGAAAGACAGAAGATGGGGTAAATCACTTAGCCATATGCCATTCTTTGCTCCAAAGTGCAATGAAAGGACAACAGCAGGACCAAAACCTGAGCCTGCAGATAGGCATCATTGTTTAAAGAGAATATACTTAAGGTAGGTGAGTTAATGTTAAATGCTCTGTGGTTAATTGGGCTCTTAACAACCTAACAGTTGGTGTGAATTTAGCTTAGTTTTACTGAGTATATTTGCTAGGTAATGAGGAAAGGCAGTTCAGGACAACCTGCAGGCCTGTCTGCAGCAGAGAACCCCCCCACCCCCCACCCCCAAGGTGTTTTGGCATCACATTGTCACTGTAGTGAAGAATTCTTCTTTCTCTGAGCAGACCTGACACTTTGAGGCAGATGTGAACTAAGAACAGCCTAACCACAAAAAAAGCTGCAGACAGCACACTGTGCTGAAGCTAAGGTGTAGCAGGTGTAATTATCACCATTTAGTGTGAATTATCAACATTAATCTGCTTTGGCACACATCCTATTAAAATTATAGATGGTTAAGTGAGTTTATTGATCTACGAGTGTGAAAAGCTGCGTGTCAGGCCTACACTCACCTGGTTCAATTATTCAAAAGCACTAAAATGTGTGCTGTAAGTAGACTATAGTCATTATAAAGATTATTCCTTCACTTTATAGTGCTGTGAATGCAGATTCTGGGGCTGTTTTTGTGGTTGTTTAGGTAATTCCCTAAACTTTTTTCTGACTCTCTCCTGGTTCCAAGTGACTTATCATATTAACACAAGGATAAGGGCAACAGAACATGAACAGTGCTGACAAATAATAGGGGACGATGCTAACATGGGGGAAAAACTGTAACAGACCATGACTGACCTCGAAATAAACATATACATCCAAATTGTTCATGGGTACAATTACACTGACTGTTCAAAGAGCAAACATGTACCCAGTAGACTAGTTACTACTCTATTTCACTATAAATGATGAAATCAACTGAAAGACATTTTTGTATATTACAAGAACCAACATGGGATGACTGTTGCTACACTACTGTCTTAATTTTCTATGAATTGCTGTGCTGAACTGTAAATTATGAAGAAAGGGCAGTTTTTAGGAAGGTCATTAAAGGTTGAAGTTGGCTGGGTTTTAACTGGCTTTTCAAGCAGAGAAGTGCACATTATTGTGTTTACAGGTCATATATTATCATAAATTAAAATATATTAGTACACAAAGTAAAAATATTAACACAATTTCATATAAATCATATCATGTCATTTCTTCTGGTCATAAAGGATCCTTGTACTAAAACAAATGTGGTTTACTGGATCCAAACAAATGCAATAAACACTGCCTAGTCACAAATGTCATACAAACATTTGTTGTAAATATTATCTGTAAATCAAACGGCTGTATTTACATATCCTTCACCTTGGCGAACCCCATCACAAATACAACACAGAAACAAACTGGCAGACTTACAGCATGCAGAGTAAATGATCTACTTCAGCAAAAAAAAAAAAACAAGAAGTTCTCAGGCAGGAATTACAGATTAACCACCAGGACCTGTATGAACACAGCATTTTTACAGTCATGTTGTGTTTTCAAAGCACAGATGGAGCTATAATGACTGACATGTTAAGATTGACCTACAGTGCAACCCTTTAGCATGGCTGGACAAAATCAGCCGACCAAACAGCCCTACAAACTTTGCCCTTGGTTCTGCTTCAAGCCAACTCCAGGAAGTGCTAGTCACTGATCTCCCAAGGTCATTCAACAGAGGAGAGAGAGAAACCAGAGAGGGAGGAGGGAAAGAGAGGGAGGGAGGGAGGGAGAGAGAGAGAGAAAGAGAGAGAGAGAGAGCAAGAGTGACAGAGGAAGATGAAAGTGAGAGGGGGGAGGAAGAGGGGGAAAGCAGAGGACAGGTTTTTCAACTTTCACTGCAGCACTTAAGTGACCCCAGTGGTTCTGACTGTGTACTTTCTAAGAAGCGTAATAAAAACATCACATACTGTACATATATTAGCAGTGTTCCCTTCAAGTTTTACTTCCTGTGTCCTCTCATCTCCTTCTATACGTTTCCTCTGCGTTGCTGACAAGAGAGACTGCAGAAGCCAATCTCACATTCCTGTGACCTTCATCCACTGCTAGGCCCAGTCTCTGGCGTCAAAGTAGGCAGGGCTAAAGCTACCTGCATATTACACACTGGAACGCAGCTGACTCCCCCCCCCCTTGGCTGCCCACACCGCCTTTAGTGACAGTGTACACATGTAAAAACACAGCACAGGCAAGGGCAAAAGAGAGAGGCCGGTGGTGGTCACCTTAGCGATAAGCTCAAAGGCCTAGCTATGTCAAGTGTTTGTGTGTTTCGTTGACTTTTTCTTCCCCCGGTGAGCCAGTAGTACAGCACTGGGCACAAATGATATTCAAATCTCATACAGACAGCAGCCAACCCTGGGATTTGGCAGCAAGGGCTTCAACTTAAGAGTTATTTTTAGTCACCCTCTCTCAATCTCTCTCTCACACACACTCTCTCCCTCTCTCTCTCTCTGTCTCCCCAACGGGACTTTGTTTTGTCAAAGGCACCAATGGAAACTTTCAATTAGGGAGTAAGAGAGGGGAGAGAAAGGGAGTCAGAGGGAAGTGAGAGAAGAGGCGCCCTCCAAAGATTCCATCAGAAGAGATCAGATCAAACTATTAGCCTCCTCTGGCCCTGCAGCTGACAGGCTGACAGCCTGTCCCATCTGGGTGTCTGACACTGTCGGGGTGGGGGCCTGGGGGGGTCCTAAGGTCAAAGTAACCAGCTGCACCTCCACCCCTGGGGACCCCTGACACCAACGCTGACAACAACACTGAGAAATAGATCATCTCCGAGTCCACCAAATGCAACAAATCCAAATTCAACGTGGATGTCATCGCCGCTGCTCGTCTCTGCGTCACTGTCTGGGTCTGATGCATAGGCAAGGACGCAAAGGGGAAGCGGGGTCCGAACTGACAAGTAGAAGCACTGCGGCCTCGAGGACATCGGCGCCACCAAGACACCAAGTAAAGTGCAGCTGAGCGCAGTCGAAGTCTTGGTTTGGTATACTACCAAGCTGTTGATACGGTGTGTTGAATTAGTGCTTTAAGAGTTAGCTTGTATGATGGTCCATAGTCAAAATCCAGCAAGTGACAGCAAAAGAGGAAAAGACTTTGCTCTGAACTGAAACAAAAAGTTCGTCTGAAAAATTCAATAAATACACAAGATGATCAATTACCAACAGATTGTATAAAACCAAAGTGACAACTGAAGGACACACACACATCCGAAACACACAACTCCTATCTTCCAAGGAGAGAACTACACGACACCAAAGGGAGGGGGATAAGGGACGGCTGTAAAGGACAGACACACTCTCATCACTGCAGAGTGTGATGGAGAAACAGCAGAAAGTAAACAGGTTAACATTTTATTCTGAACCCAAAACAAGACTAATTTTACCACCTCTGTTGGTGTGTTTTCAGTATTCAGACTTACCCCTGTGCCCTTCATGGTGACTGGTCTGCACTGTTGGAGCAGAAGCAAACAGATAGCCCTGTTCAAGTCTCCTTCTTAAAAACAGCAGAGGGAAGAAGCGGCACAGAGGTTGACAGAAAAACTCTCTCCAGCTCCTTCACTTCCTCCAGTCTCCTGATCGTATCAACAGACAAAAGGCACTCTGGCTCCACTGGACAGCTTTAAAAAGGCTCCCAACCCGGACACACAGAGAAGAGTAAGCCCCCCTTTCTCCTACCCCTCCCCCCTGCTCTCTCCTACTCTCCCTTTACACATTGCCCCGTCTTCTTCAGCAGCCCCCCAAACGTCCTAAACATTCAGCCCTGTCTCTTCTATCTGTCCTGACTTCAACAGCTGACCTCTCTGGGTCTCTTTTACTCTCTGACCGGACTCCCTCTCTTTTAGCGGGTGACCCCCTCCCGTTTTGTCTTTGAGCTGACCCCTGGCCCAGAGCAAACAACAGGGAGAGAGGCAACAGAAAGCGAGCACAGCAGCAGGCAAACAGTACAGCGGCACTCCCGACTCACAGACAAAAATCTCTAGCCTCCTTCCCCTTTAACATTCAAGAGTAATCAATCTAGCATGCTACATGATACTCAAACCCCGCCTCACAGCCGGCTCCCACCTCGCTCTGACACTTAAAACCAATGAGAAGATGGGACACTTGTTTGCCATTGGCCACCGTACAAATCACTCAGTGCTAACACATCCCCTGCTCCTCCCCTTTCCTCTGCCCAACCCCCTTTTACCGACAGCCAACTTCCTGCTCTAAGTTACCTTGAGCTGCAGGATAGGGGTCAGGGAAAAGAAAAGAGGAAGAGAGAGTAAAGAACAGAATAGGTGAAAAAGACTAAATAAAGTTGTGGAAAGCACTGCTAGGATTGTGTGAAGGTATGCTAGTGGTGGCTTGCCTCTGCATTGTTTGTCCTCAAGCGCTCCCTCAGTCTCTGCTGCTGCTGGACGGATGAGAAAGGTTCCACGGGCTGCTCTCTGACAACTGCTCTCTGCTTATTTACAATGTCAAACTAAATGTCTCCCTTAGCCCCACCTCCTCTACGCCGTTATAGGCTGAAAGAGCTGTGATGCAGGCGACTGCGCTGGTCTCTATTAGCTACAAGAAGTGCCAGAATGGATGCCGCATGTTGCATCCACATGATTTAAAGTACAAAAGCATACTGAGCAGACTCGCTGTCTCATACGTGTGCACAACCATACACGCACATCCACACACACAAATGTTTTGTCCTTGCTTTCTCATTCATCCTTGCTCAGAGTCACAGGTATACAACACAAACATCTAGCCTCTAACCAACTACTTGTTATAATGAGAGTCATTGTTGTACCATTAATGTTATGCTAAATGAAGGGCAAATTTACATTTACATGGATGGTAACTCACTATTCTCATGGAATACAAATTAGTTGAATTTGACTTGTTTAGAATTCTGCGACTAAAAACTACATTTTGTTAGGCAACTTTCTGAAACCAAAATAGTACTCAAAATAAACTTAAGCTATGTTGTGAATCAGATCTACTAATTTCCACACAATATAAATTATTGCAATGTCTTTGCAGAAAATGTGGAGGAATCAGATTGGTTTCGTGATCATCTACAGATTCATGGAGTGCATTTAATTCTTGTCCTATTTGTGGATAAATAAGACTTAAGAGAAAGGTGAAAGCCTGTAAATAAAGACAGTGTTGTCTTGAACCTAAAAAGGACGCTCACAGCAACTTGCACAATTAAAACGTCATCAGAAAACCACGTCAGCAATGTCATACAATGCCGTTCTTGTTAACTTACCACTGGTTTAATGTGTTCAGTTTATACACAGTAACCTTAACTTTGGAACAACAGAGCAGGACACTAAGTTATACGCACTGCTGCCACATAGATTTGCATTAGTTCACTTTATGTACAGAATCTTATTAAAATATATACATGTCAAAAAACAATTATTAAGTTACAGAAACTGGAACAGGAGATTTTATCATGAGAAACATTGGTCAGAGGGGCCTTTAAAGGATAACTTGGGAAAAGATGATATTATGACCTGAATCTTGCACTGCATATTGCATCAAGTCTTGTCTGAGTGAGGAACATATCAAGCTTAGGAGGAAGAGAAAGAGAAAACCTGCCCCATCAATGAAAAACCTAGGGGGAGGGGAACCGGAAGGATGGAGAAGGACACAGAGGAGAGTCGTTACAGGATGGGAGGGGTGGAACAAGTGGAGAGGGCAAGCGAACGAGATAGACTCAAGAGAAGCAAAGCTAAATGTTCTCTTTGCTATTTTTGAGAAGAGCATAGGGACCAGAGCAGGTACTACAGTTGTCCAGTTAATGATTACAGCAGCGCCACACAAAGATTAATCTAACAAGCATGGCTGCCATACCACAGCAGTTCACTTTCTGTAGGTGCAGACTACCCAAAATGCCTCTGTAATGACACCTGGCAAGGTCACTGTACAAATGAGACCTTCCCATGACCTGTACTGCCCGTAGCTGGGATATGTTTGCTCTCACTGACGCTGTTTAGAGATAAACATACACTTGACCAACTATGAGTTTCATAAACACACAGCTCCCTCAGGGTAGCAAGGCCAAATGATGAATTCACACACAAACATCCCCAAAACAAATACACACCTGCACAGTTTGATGGTTTCCTGACTGACTTGAACAAAGGTTAGATACAGTTCTGTTATTAAATATTAAGCATCTGCATGCTAAAGCAAGTACCCATACTGTATAACTCTAACCTAAATGAATGGTTGCAAGACGCTGAAATGTGTTAAGACAGATTTTCTTGAGTGAGTATGAAATGCTTTGGGGGTCCCAACCTGCGTTTCGAGTTATTATAATTGCTGTGAATACAAAAGAAAGAACGCTATTACTAGTTAAACGTATTTCATATTAAATAACGCGTTAATAATAACAAGGAAGTATTTGTTCAAATTATACTTAAATATAGACCCCAGAGCACAAGTGCAGCATTATTCTGGGTGGATCCGTCCTGGTTTAACACAGCCGTCGGGTTTATAGCGGTATGTGGTAAATACCTCGCAGTAAATTCTAGTTGAAACGGGAGTTTTGGTTGTTCTGACCCGAGAAATAAAACAAAGCCTACTCATTTATGTAGACCAGGCACAATACATTTGAACAGAGAACCGATTAACACGCTAGCGACTTTGCTTCTGGACATATGACCCTTGAATGAAATTCTGCACTTTCAACAAGGCTATAGTATGGTATTAACTAATGTGCCGTAGAGATATGGTGTGGCATATCAGCTAATATAACACTTGGCTTGACTGGTAACCTTGGACCGTTTGGACACACACAGCGCTACTAGCTAACGCTATGGTAGTCATATTCGGCTGCGGCTGGAAGCTAACGACAGTCAACATAATGTTAGCCTGTTGGAGCTGCACAATGGTGACTGTTGTATTACAGCACAGGTGATCACCGCAGTGGCCGCAATTTTAATAAGAGTGGACAACGAGTCCTGTTATCAAATGAAAGTTTGCAAAGCTTTCCAAAGCTAGGAAGAAGCAGCCTAACCAATAAAGACAACGTTTGGATCTGTCCTTCAGACCAATCAAACCTCGGACTAGATTCCACCAATCAAGGTTTTTAGGGCTAAGTTCGTTCTGCAACTGACGCCATTCGGGCTCGAATGGAACCGGCCAGTCCGCTAAACCATCATTCGGACGAGATCCAACATGGCGGACACTAGACGGCAGCTTCCTGGCCGCCCGTGATCCCTTCAGCGGGCCACCAATAAGCGCCGCTGAGAGCGGGGAGGGAAATGGCGCCTATGTTCATCTTCCAAAACAATCGTCTATTGGTCAAGAACAGCAAATGAAAAGAAGCGAAGTAATTGCCCCTACTTCCAGCCATCACGGACCCATTTCTCCAGAACAAACAACAGGCAAACAAAATTTCCTTTGTTACTCACTTTGTTTAACGTGTTCGAAGTGAAGTCCGGCTCAGCGTATTATTTATTTTATTTAGCTAGCAGGGGGAATCAAGATGGCTGCTACTCGAACCGGAAAGAGCAGCACGCAAGAACGCGATGACGTGGACACGTACCCTATTAGGGTAACGTCAATGCCCTCCTAGGGTTTTAAAAGGCTGCATGCTCCTAGTGTTTGTCATTTTGAACATATATACGGATAATAATTGTAGATTTAAAAAAAAAAATAGGAATCACATTTTTTTAAATTTCAGAATACATCAAAATATAAGTCACCATTCAGTTGGATAACTTTATACTAAAAATATTTTTTTACTGCCAAGAAACCACAGATCTAACATAATCATGTTTACATGATTTTATACGATATGACACAATGATTCATACCTGTATTGTCTTATAGTTGACATTCAACAGCAGTGTTATTTACCACTTTTGATTAAAGATCTGACCCAACACATTATTGACATTAAATGTTAATTGTTCCTTTTATTGTTTCTCAGCACATTTTTTTGAAAACAAAATATAAAAAAGTTACAATCCAATTATTGTCTTCAACCAAACTAAAAAATATTACGCAGAAATTTCGTATGAACATCTCACAATTATTTCCTTGTTACAAGTTCCAGAAGAGTGGAAGTGATTTTGTCGAGGCTGCTTTTGTACTGAGAACCCCTGTGCACTCTGGGTCCTCGTTCCATGTGCTGGGGAGATCCAGATCGGTGTGGTTCAAAAAACTCCTCACCAGCAGGCTTGTAGTCAAGAGCCTGCAAGGGTGCCTGGTACCTTTCAGGGTACTGTGCTGACTCATTTGGATGTCTGGTAGGTGACATTTCATCCCACTCATAATCTTCTACAATGAAGACATTAGGAAAAGAACATTTTACAAGTGGAGGAAACGGCAAAAATGTACACAACTGTGATTACTTAGTTTCCAGAACTGTTACATTTATTCCATTTTACATCTGGTTTATGACACATTTTAAATGAACTTTACACAATGCAACAATCATTTATTATATGACCAAAAAAAACTGAATTCACTGAGCCTATGTGATAACTGGCTTTTTAGTGCCTTGTGCAGAGGGCATAGACAATCATTTCTTTGTGTTTTTCCTTTTTACGTACCTTTGTAGGGGCTTCTGTTTGAGCGTCTAGATTCACCACGCTCAGGATGGTGGTATTCCTGGAGCCGCTCATCAGTCACATGCTCTGGGTGCATCTGGTCTCTTCTTCTGTGATCTTCTCTTAAGTAGAGGTCTTTTGGTCTTCTCATGTCTGTATCTTCTCTTAGGGTCCCTTCATAGTGGTCTTGCACACTCTGCGGTGAATCTGACCTCAAAGTGTTGTAATGTTTGGGGATAACTGCTCGCCCCTGGATATTTTGCTACAACAAAAAAAATCTTGTTTAATTAATTTCTCCTCAACTGCACATACTAAACTACAAAACTACATTTCCACAGATTTAGCACAGTTCATTTATAAATGTCTGTAGTTCCACATACCACGGTTTTCTCTTGTTTTTTGGCCTTGAACTCCCTCAGAACACCACAAAGTTTGTTCTTAAGGAAGTCAGCCTCTTCTGCATTTTCTATTTCAATGTTTTTCTGGTAGACAGGGATGATTAGGATAAGGTTAAGTTTCCGATTCAATGAAAAGCTGCAAACCAAACCCTCCTCATAACAAACATCTATTTATGTTCTTACCAGCATATCAAAGACAGACCCTGTGTCTGCAGCACGTTCCATGAACTCTCTCTGGTAGCTTTCAACATGAGGGCTCTGTGAAAACAACACCTTCTGATGAGTTAGAATTTACTTAATACATATGGCAGTTGAATTTTTAAAAAAAAATAAATCTTTGGATGGTTAGAAAAGAATGATTAGAAAACGGAGCAAAATCTTTGGTCATAGCTAAAGAACGCTGGGCCTACATTGCACAAATAAAGAAAGACAGCTGTTACAACCACATATAACCTGGGACAAAATTCTGTAAATGTCAGAAATGTACAATAATGTCACAGTGTGACTGTTGCTGAAACAAATCTACACAGGTATGAGCCATGAAATGACACACTGACCAACACAACAGTGTTTGTTGACAAAAACAGTTAGTGGGTCTATTTTCCTTAGTCATGACCAGGTTCTCATTCTTCTTCATCCGCTACTAATTTAGATCATTTCCATACTTGCATCTACCACTTTTAGCCCAATCGTTGACTTGGCGTCATTGTTTAAAACAATAATAATACTGAGATGACGTGCTCTGATGACATCTAATTTCTTATACTTTGACCTGTATCGAGGTCTGAGATACAGTAGTTGTTACCATCGCACATCCGTCTACAGAATCCCAGTTTATTACATTCATGTTGTACACCGAGGTTAAGATTAAACTTATATGATTGTTGAAGTTTCACAGTCTGTATAAGCCTTAAAAGCCAGTGTTTACTTTATCCATTCACGACGGATTAGTTACAAGGAAAAGAAGTCCAGTCCACACTGAAACATAGGTGATGGTTGTGGACCTTAGCGGTCAATGCCATTTGAAATGTAAATAAAGAAGCAGATGAAGCCTTCAAAGTGCTGTGCAACGTGGCAGACGACATAAATATCCACCTACTTCATCTGTAGATACAAAAAGCTCGCTCAAAGGCAACAAAAACACTACGCTTCTTCTTGGATGATAATACACTGATGATACATTGATTCATTGTATTCCATTTCTAAAATTAAATCCTCCTAAAACCTGCATGCTGGCCTTTTAAAAAATACTTATTTTATGACAGACTACCTGTGAGTCTGGGTAACGGTCTGGGTTTTGCCTTCCATGGATTTCATTCCCCAACAGTGAACTGGCTGGTGTAAGGCGACTGCCAAACTTTGGCTTTGGAGGCCCAAAGTCATCACAAAACCTTAAAAGATCAATGAAAAAGCATTAAAAAACAAATCCAACCGGCAACATGGGAGAACATTTTTTTCAGATGGGCAGCCTTGTGCATTTCGACTCACATCTCCTGCGCCGTCATCATCTCTTCTGTAGTGGCGTCAGAGAAGCGGCTCTTCCTTTTTCTTTTTCCCAGTTCCTCACTACTACCGCCCCCCTTCAGGAAGCGCATGAATGGCTCTGGGATGTTGGAAACTGTCCTGTTAATGTCTGCTGGTCTAGTGGGACTTGCTCTGCTGGGCCCAGATGTGACAACTGCTTCCTCTTGACGTGGTTTCATCAGTTCTTGCCGATAATTTTTGATCACATTGACTATTTGGGTACGTGAGCATTCGCTGTCTGAAGACATGGGAAATCTCATCCTGTTGGCCTCTGGTTCACTTGACCTTGGTCTTCTATCAGATTCCCTGTCAAGAGGCCACTGGAGTGAACTGTCTTTGGGATATGGATCCTGTGGGGACTGATATTCGGCTTGTCTACGTTTAACTTCCTCAGTGTAGAACTCCTTCAGCAGATCCTTTTCTGGGTAGGACCCTCTGGGGCCTTGTGGGTAATACTCTTCACCCTGAGCCTGGCCACGTTGCATGTGCTCCCGAGAACCAAATCTAGAAACGCCATCGTGAATTTGTCCTCTTTGTAAATCTTCAGCGTATTCCCCTTCATATTCCCTGCGATAGTCAAGGTCCATATGCCGCTCCCTGTACATATCGCCTTCCCTGTAATCGGTCCTCAGCAGATCCTCTTCCCTCTGGTCATGGCTCAGAGCGTCCCAGTCTGGGTTCAGCATGTAATGGTTCTCTGGATGAGCTGGGGATGGATTTGGGAAATCGTTCAAATGTCTCCCTCGGCCATTGTTGAAGCTCTTGAGTTCTGGTAAGTGCGGTGGCACATCTCGGTGGGTCGGATGGATGTTTCCGTCTCTATTTTGCCATGGACGAACTAGGGAGAAAAAGTAAACATGGCAGTTTATTCACAAATAAGGACAAAGTACACATCTGTGAATAGTTTTCTTAACATATGACCAAGTTTAATTAGATTTAAAGCAGTGACTTCCCATTTCCATCACTTGATAACACTCATATGCAAAATTCAAAGTGTTTGTCATATGCACAGTGAGGAAACATGTTCCCTGTACAATAAAACTCTTGCTTTGTTGTCCACAGAATGCCAAATATATAAAACTCATGTATGAATAGATAAAAAACAAGATAGATAAAATAGTGCAAAAAGCAATTTATAAGCATGAGGTATCGTGCAGAAACAAAACACACAGTGCAAATGTAAATGGTGCAAACTGAAGATGTAAACAGGTAGAATTACATGAGGTGGTGCAAATAATGGAAGTCCGTGGTTGTAACCTTATGATGGTAGTTACACTCATTGCTTGTTTTTAATTGTTTTTGTTTGGTTTTCTTTGTTTTTCACAAGCTGATGAAAAAAATTAAGTTCTCCCTGAGGATCAATTAAGTTAATCTCCATCTGTATCATGCTTAAACAAATAAAAAACACAAAAAAGGAAGTATTTTACACAAGTTTGGGGACACAAAATGATAAGTGAAGTACTGTGTACCTGTTTATCAGTTCCTAAATATTTTGAGTCTTAATTATGCTAAACAACGGCTACACATCTCTGAGGGTGTATTTAAATTACGCATGTTTAATGGTCCAGCGTGTGATACTTAATCTAACAGTAAAGCAGTGAACAATTATATAAAGAAAATATAATTCTGAATGTTATATTTTATTTCTGTAATAAGATCCTTCACAATCCCACTAAAACTTAAACACTGGACCTTTAAACACAAGCTAAACTTACCAAAGTCCCTTTATGATTGATGACGTGAGTTTTTTGTCAGCTGTGGATGTCTGTGTGTTTGGGTAGATGAGTGTGTGAGTGTTGATCAAGAAACTTCAATAAATATAATGTTCTGTAACTGTTCCATTCATTTCTGACGATTAATACCAGAGAGTTTGAAGGATAATACAAGCTGTATGCTAATGGTGGACTCCAGTCAATGTCAAAAGTGGGGCTCAAGAAGAGAAAACAATGAATAGGCAATGTATGTTGGAAGTTAATGAGCTGTAAAAACTCCTCAACAGGCAGTAGTTTAATTACCTGATTATAATGTCCTTCATTAACATTCTTTATAACATGTCTACGTATTACATGTTTTTGGTCTGCATTTAGTTAATACTACTTAATAGTAAACCCCTTGACCACATATATTTAGTGAGTTTTCAGTTAATGCTTAAAACTATACTGTACGATCTGGCATTTTTACACTTTTCTTTTGTAACCTTAAAATGCTTCTAATAAGTGTGTGGTCATATATTTCTGATAAAAGTCTGACCAATCATTTTATTTGGTCCGAATAAAATGATTGGCTGAGCTTCCCATCTGTCATCCATTGCCTTGTCCAGTTGCCTACCGCTGTCATCACTTGCGAGTTGCCCACCTCTGTGGCAGAGTGGGCTTTGAAAGATATTAAGGAACGCAAAGAACTTTCAAAGACCGACCAAGGTGAGCCGCCACTTCCACCCCTAGCTGTTCACACAGAGAATAAGATGCACAAAAAGACTGGAGCAGAAAAGCTGCCCAAATGAGAATTCTCAATGCGGGAAGAGACAAGACATGTATCCCGAGCTGAAAAGGGATGAGATGGTCACGGAGTTTCTGCTGACAGGTACTTTCAGTTTGCCTAATCACAGAACACAACATTACATTTGATAATGCAGCATCCAGATGCTATCAGTTACTATAGCTCTGTAATGTTATGTTATTTGGGCAATGAAGATTAGCGTCAGCTTCACAGTTAGTGTAAACAGACAAAGCGTGTAGCATTAGCGATCACTTTAGATTTAGCTGTAGCGTTATGGACAGTGTTATCGGTGTTAGCATCAGCCTCAGTGTTTATTGTGAAGTTGTCATTAACCCTGTTCTCAAACGCAACTCCAGGGTTCCGTACTGTGTTGTTTGTACAGTAACCAGAGCTACTTCAGCACATTGCTAGAGGACTTCTCCGGCTAACAGATAATGCTGGCTAGCCAATATGCGTGCATCATGAGAGGAGAGGAGCATCAGAGGTCAGGCAGGGGGAAGTGGGTAGGACTTTGGAGGGAGGCGGGTTGTTCATGTTCTAATTTTTACTGAGTGCTGTGCGACATGCCAGATCGGTAGGTATAGCTTTAAAAGAATTGATATTTTACTTGAGCTCTTTTTTTATCGTTATGAAATAGAAAAATGGAGATGACAAGAACCCAACTCGATCATATTAAACAGATACCCAACCCTTATGAATGTAACCTCATTTCTAGATTAATTTTCAGACAGAATTCATAGTGCAAATGTACCTCTTGAGATGTTGGATTCACCCACAATTCTACTTTTCTTCATTGGCTGAAACACACAAAAGTGGGAGCATAAGCAATTATGTCATTCTGATGCACAAAATACATTAAATTTAGGGACTGTCAGTGTATATGGTTACTGAAATCTGCCCATCCCACCATTGGAGTTCCTCTTCCATCCTGTCTCTCAATGATCTCTGCTCTGGCCCGGATGAGCTTTCCTGACTGTGTCATCATAGACTGTCTATCCCAGGTCACCAAGTCTGGCCGTTTCACTTCCTACACACACGCACAAAATTTAAGACATTCTTACGTGATTCACTTTAATGCATAAGCAAAGCACATACTGAAGTTTAACTGGGGTTTTCTGATGCCTTTACCAAATACTTCTGTCGGTGTTTACGTCCAATCACATGATGAACCATGTCTGGTAGGTTTGAAGTCAGATTACATAGTCTACATGTGTATCTGGGGCCTGGGTCAGATATAGAACAAGGTACTTCTTCCAAATAGTTTAAACCTAGGGAATAAACAGAAAAAGTTCAATACAAATCAAATCATATTCAAGGACCAAAGTCCAAAAGAGATAAGTTATGTGTTGAGTTGCTTACCTATTATAGGTTCATTAAGTTTCAGGTAATGCAGATATTGTAAAATGTCTTCAAAATCTGGGACGATGTGTTGTCTGATAGCCTTCCCTGGAAAATCAAACAATCAGTCAGCAAAGGTGTTGTCATCAGACATGATTACATCTATAGTGAACAGTTTACATGTGCAAAGAATGCATTTGGTCACATTTTAGCCTTTGGTGTCTTTTGTGTAAATGTTTTGGGGTTTTTTTTGGTTTAGCAAAGTGCCATTATACATTCTTAATTACCTTTAGTGTCATTTTTCAGAATTCCATTGGCTTGTCAAGACAGAGACCAATTTACTGAGAACTTTGAAGGTTAACCATTTCAATGCAAGACCAACTGTGTAGGTTAATATTTTAAGTTACAATCAATGCACCAAAGTTCATATACCGACAGGTTTCTGGATGCAGTTCCTTTTCCATTTCTGCTTAAAACCCAAGTAATCCTCTGTCGCTGATGCCTTTATGCTGCCGTGGGAATGTCGTTACTTAAATGTCTGCAAAATCCATCTCATGGATGTTATTTTCACATAATGTGAAAAATTAGTTGCAGAGGAAAAAGTCATCTGAAGTCAGTGGGTTTCATTCCTCAAGGTAGTTTGAATGTCTGTACATAATTTGGCAGGCAGATAAAAAATAGCTTCATCTTCTCTCTTTTGACATAATCAGCGAAAATGCTGATGTCACTTTGATTACCTTCGAGTAGAGGAAAGAAGAATTTCTCCTCTGCACAAAAAAGCTCCCAAAATATGTTCCCATACATTAAGCATGAGCACGACATAGCAGCCTGGACAAACAGAAGCACATTTGTCACTGGCTGAGCACACAACACACCCCACAAAGGCTAAAAACAGGAATGTGCGTCACACGCATTGCAATACACTAATGTGGCTTGTGCACAAATGCAGGATGTGACATTTTTTCCCGCTCCATATTGAACTTGGTCGTGTGGTGCATTGAATAGTGAAAGCTCCAGCTCCTCTGTGAACCTTTCCCATAATGCCTCTGTCTCCATACATAAAAGGAAATATTTACCTGTTATCTTCACAGAGGTAAGATTCCAGACTTATCCGGCAACGTAAGGATGGCGGCAGCTGAATGCTGGGTACTCATTAATTTTCCAACACTAGGACAATTAAGTACAAGTATACAGCAAGCAAACGTGGCTAAGTCTGGGGGTTCCAAATATGGGCCAAGTGAAAGTGACAACCAGCTCCAGTTACCTGAAGTCCTGCTACCTTGAATAAAACCAGTGTACTTCAGCCACTTCTAGCACATCAACCCTTTTAAGACTAGCATGAGCCTGACAACCAGGCATGCTCAGTTTGTACCTGAAGAACTTTACTTTTAGTAAACCAACTGTGTTGAGTTGTGCAGCATATACTATATAGCCAGCAATTTATAACTTTTACTCCCATGTAAGGACTTTAACATCCCGTTCCACAACTATGGGCATTTATCTCACACTATAACAGCTTCCTCTCTTCCAAAAAGGCTTTATACAAGATTGAGAGATATACCCACATTCCACAATGAGCATTATTCCGTTTGATTCCAACAAAGCTGTTCACCCCAGGGGTGTTGGAGAGTATGAGATCAGTAAAGCAGACTGTGTAGTGCTACATTTTGGATCAGAACTTCAAGCTATGATACATAGTTGAAAAATGCTGGTATGTGATTTTACTGCAGCAAAATCCAGTGTGAAGGTCCTGAATTCCACAGCCCTTCTAAGACGATGACAACACGGGTTTGCACAGATTAGTTGACTTTACCGCCCAGAGGTGATATTAACAGCATGACGTCGACTGGTCCCTGACCACGTGAAATACGTCATGACCAACAGCAGCCACAAAGGAGGGAGAAAGTAAAAATCCTGGTTACTCACTGCAGGATGCCAGCACCTGTGGATTAAGTGTGTGGAACTGCCCCGTGTGTTTCCCCTGGATCCAGCTGCATCAAATTTCCACCTCCAGTCCAGCTGTGTCACATCTGTGTGGCAGTCTTCATGTCCACTGCACTTACTATGTCACCTTCTCCTGCTTCCATGTGCTGTGTTTCACTTTTCTGTCTCATCATACATCTCTCTTCTCATCTTCCTCCTCGATGTTTCTCCATCTTTCTTCCTCTCGTCTCTTTTGCTCCCTCTTTCTCCAACGTCTTTGAAATATGTAGTGAGTGAGGTTCTGTTTTTATACGTCTTAGATACTGATCTTTGAACAGCGATCTTGATAGAAGATCATGCGTAGATCCTGCTAGTATGCCAAAAAAGGTCTCCAGCTGTTGTAGACTATGCAGCCTGACTGCGTATTTTTCATTTGCAACTAGTCGACATCAGTGTCACTTTTACAACACGACTGTCTAAAAAGCTCTAAAAAACTGGATGTCGGGACAAACAAAGAAATATCTTATCTTAATAAACCAGGTAAAAGTTGGGAGTGACCTCATACCTTCACGTGTGCACCACATTACTTGCCAGAACAAACAGAAAAATGTACTCAAGACCATAACAAAGTAGAATGAGCAGGCTGAACATGAAGACTACTTACCCTCAGCAACAAGGATATCCTCCTTCTGCCAGGAACAAAAGGAGAGTGATATAAAGTCAATCAGTGCTGGGTAAACATAACTGGTTAGAGTTCAGCGTTATATCATGAAACACACTTTTTTTTTTTAACAGGATGAATAGTTAACCAAGCCTCCAGCTCATCTGAGGCGCAGTAAAGGTCAACAGGGTGTAAAATTAATGCACATCCTCACCTGCTCTTTGTTTTTCCATTGCAAGTAAAGTTTCCCATTTCTAAGCATAACTGCAATGCACTGATGTACAAGGAGGGAACTCAGAGGCTTTTGAATGTAAAAAGACAAATTTCACGTGAAAATGCAACTTGTATCCACTGCTGAATAAGATGACCAAAAGATTTCAAGAAACATCTGAAACGGTTTTTAGAAATCTCATTTTCAAGATGGATAACTGAGTGAAATGCAGCAGCGAGACATTTCTAGACCGTAGAACTGAAGCTGCAGCTGTGGAAATGCTGCCATTACACAGCAGGGACAGTGCTAGTATCAGCAAAGCTCAGCTGTCAAAGTATTGTCCAAGCAGGTTTGATTCCTCGGATCGTCTGAAGTGTCTCCAATGACAGGCTTCATTGCAAAACAACATAAAGCCATTAAAGCACCTACACGAGTTTTACTTTGTGAATTTGGATGTTAAAAGTGCAAGCAAGACAGAATCTCAAGGATAGTTTCCATATGAAGCAAACTGCTAAAAGGACCTGATAAGAAAGTCAGGTTGAGTTTCTGTTCAACAGAAGAAATAAGATCATACAGAACAAGACAGAAGGTGAATGGACTCCATTGAAGGTTCTGTCATGAAGTTCATCCAACATTTTACAGACTTCAGTTTCCATTGTTTGCCTGTATCAGTAACGCTGGTAGCCATTTCGAAACAACTATCAAAGTAGCTATCAACAATCTTTTCAGTGGCATGATATGAGTAGATACCATGGCATTAAGCTGCACTAATGCTGTCTTGTCAATATCTGACCAAGACAAAGGTTCAGTTGGATGAAAAAAAAAATCATGGTAAAAAGTAAAAGAGAAGTTTTGTGATACAGGACAATTATGTATCATATTTCTTACAAAAAAAATGTAGTTGTGCAAACACATTGCATGCAACACAAACTTCTAAAGGTGATGATACAAGATGGACATTAGGGAAGAGAAGATAAACTCCGCCTGAATGACCAGGACATAGCCTTCACAATAGAAAAAAAGAAAGAAGTGGCTGAACAATATTTGGTTAAGGTATCAAGTGTGCAGCACATAACCAAGTGTGCAGAGGACATGGCCTTCCATCGAAGCCTTCTGTACTTACTTTCCGGTCTGTATATTTGGCTTCCACATGCCAAGTCTCACTGTGTTTGTCTAAACTGGAAACAGATCTAGTATAAAGTGAGTAGAGAGCATGCCTCCGGTTAGGCCTCTTCATGACGTATAAAGAAAGGTGAAGACAAACAAAATCCAGGGTATACTCTTCTCCTGGCAGGTCCCTACCCTTCCATTATATTTGAAAAGACAGTTGGTGAAGATGTTTTTCTGTAATCCTGCTGTTGGACAAACAAAAACCTGGAAGATCTAGATCCCCTTCATGCCAGAGGGAACCAGCGTAAAGAAGGTTACATGGCTGTAAAAAGATAGAAAAGGATTCAAGGCAGGCACAGGGTTATCAGGAACCACAGTGTTCCAGTTCAAATCTGGCTGATACTCCTACCCACCACCCTGCTCTCTTTGGGAGAAAGATAGGACATGGTCTCTTTGGGAGAAAGACAGGACATGACCCCCAAAGGAAACTGTTCCCTTTATACATCCTTTACAACCCAATTGGTTTATCCTTAAACTTGTGAATTTAACAGCTCACCTTACTATGTCCAGATGTAGTAAGGTGTATTTTGTACAAGGTATCGCCTCTTATCGATTTTGCGCAAATCTGGAGAAAAAGGGAATAAAAGGGATAAATGAGTGAGTACTCAGGCACACGAAAGATAAAACAAATGCAGCTTTAACCTGTACTCATACTCATAAAACGATTAAGAAAAAATATACATCTCTTAGCATAATGAAGTCCCATTTGGCAGCACTACAAACTAAAACACTCATTAAGATCAATCAACATCTGCTTAACATTATCAACAACAATCACCTTCACAACTTTTGAGAATGATTCATTTCAGCGCTGTATTCGACTACATCGAGCATCGCCTGGTATGCACAGCTAGCTTCTCTCCGAGTGCATAACCTCTGTAACACATAAAACCGCATCTACTGTTATACTTACAGCACAGTAAATAAATTGGCTCTCAGCCTCATCCTCGTACGGCGTTTCAAGTCCGTCCATAGTCACAGTTCAATATTTCGCCTTCCTTTTCAATATGCAGTTAAGAGCTACTAGCACACGATACCTCCGTACTAGCAACCGTTACCGACAGTTAGTCGATGTTGTAATGGCTGTTGGAATGACAATCTGTGTTAGATAGAAATACAGTCAGTGGTTTTAGCTGAAAGGACAAATTATGTACTTTTTATGTCACACTTACGCTGTATAAAGCTAGGTGTGAAATATTTACGGATAGTAAATTTAGGAGTCTTCTGTGTTGACTTGTTTTTCTTCGTCTTACGCGTCTTCTTCTTCTTCTTCTTCTTGTTTTTTTTTTCCCCTTCTTCTTCCTCTTCTCGTTTGGAATTCCGGCAGAGTACAAGCAACTATAGCCTATTAGCACCATCAGCAGGTCATGGGCTGCTACTTCTTGTTGTGACTACCGTGGTCAGGTGTACCTGATTAGTCAGTGGATTAGTCAGTGTGTTCAATAATGAAAGACAGGAAATAAAGGAGCTGGTTTAAGTTCAGGAAGTAGTGGGACTGTGCATAAAGCCCATTAAAGGGGGAGTGATCCACAGTGGCTGAATCAGGTTTTTTATTTTTTATTTTTTTAGGCGAATGAATCCACATATGTTTTGTAGCTCAACAACGTTTTTCTATTGTGATGTCTAAACTAATGAAGCTGTATGAACCAACAATAAAAGTGCATGCTCCCACCTACTATAATATGTAACATTTACTTTTAAAATATTGTTGTTTTTTTTTTTTAATATATCATCTATTTATATAAAGGTTCATGCATTATTCTAAACATCCGTTCATACTGAAATAAAAAGTAGAAATGACTTGTATTTGGAAATAATGTCTTTCCATATTTTTCTTCCTTCTCCCTAAGTATCCATTTATGGTACATATTTTTAATCATTTCAACTTTGTCCATCATGATTCTCTGTGCAGTTTGAAGATGTGTGACTACACCCTCTGCTGGCCTGATTTGCCATTGCTATCCAATTCATTATCTTCCACACTGAGAAGACATCATTGCAAAGATTTCATGTTTATTTGGCTCTACGAAGTTGCATCATATGTACAAAAACAAAGAAAAAAGGGTGTGGCTTTGGAAACTGGGGGCACTTCTCCAAGCTGTGTGAGGCACCTGCACAGCACTCAGTCCTAAAGATAAAACTATGACAATATTATACAGTAAACATGACAACAGATTCCTTTTCGCTCATTATTTTCGGCCGAAGCACTTTGCCAAGAATATGAAAATAAGTAATGAAGGTATCTCGGGAATCTGTCCATTTCACAAGGCACACAGACACCCATCAAAAGGACTCACAGGTGGAGCGCCGTCATATTTACATGCACTTCTGAATATGTACACAGACAACAGATTCACACCCTTTTTAAACACGATAAATTAGTATCGGTTTACTCTTGAGGAGAAAAACTCTTCTTCAGAATATGGTTTTGAGATGTCTCATTATGTCCTAAGGCCATGATCACACTTCAGACAAAGAAACAAAGAAATCCTAGCTTGAACACAGTGGATGTACAAGATCCACAGCTGTAAGTTACAGATTAACTGCACACACTAATGAAAGCATCCAAAAAAAAAAAAGAGTGTTGATTGCAACCCAAAATACTGCAAATGATTATAAAATATCACACTACAACAAAGGAGGGATATGCTCTGGTGAACTGAGTCACTATACATACAAAAATATCACACCAGCAGTATCCATGCCACTTTAGAGTAAAATGTAAACAGACAGAGGCTGAGGCATGAGAGGCCTGTCTGAGGGTCATAAATACTAACTTACAGTGTATTGAGAACATCCAACACAAAGAGCTTGGACAGAAAATTAAGAATAAAATTGATGTGGATAAAAATAAAAAGGTTGATGAGAATGTTCAACAAGACTGATGGTGGTGGTATTTAGTTTTTTTTCCAGGAGGCAGGTTGTTTGGGATGTTTCAGCAGCAGCAGCATGTGGTGGTGGTGGTGATGTCACTTTGATGAGTTGTAGAGTCCTCCTGGGAGATTGTTCAGACGGGACCGCAGCTCTTTCCGGACCTGCGTCACCCTCGCCAGCTTACGTTTGTATTCCTAAAACACAGAGACAGACAGGGACCGTCAGAGCTTCCACAAGCAACATGTTTAGAGATTGTTATTTAAAATTTTAAGATTAATACAATACAAAGTAAAGGCTTGATATTATTTTATTAAGAAATTAGTTTGAGTGACTCTTATAACCTATTAAAAAGACTTCAGACTTCACTGTACAATCCAAAAACTTAATATTAGTTGTAATCATAATCATAATGTTCATTTATTTTCATTTCCAGCCAAACCTTCCACTTAACTGTGTTGCCACTACCGCTGTAAGGTTTGTGATGCATTGTGGGCTTTCAAACCAATCTGTGAATGTAACAGAAAAAAATTACACATCCCTATTCATGACTTTCTACTGTAGCTACATGTTTACTTTAATACACGCAAATTAAATCAACAATCTTCTTTGCTCAATCGGTTTTAAGAGCATACTCAGAAAATTTTATAAGTTCTTTGAGTTTTTTTCAGCTCTTTGTAATAGATCCAAGTTTTCTAGTATGTATAGACTTGTTACATGAGAATTTACACACTTTATGAGTTTCCTTTACATGGAGATACCCAGTGTTGAGTAGTTATTTCAACAGCTCATATATTACAAGTGAAAGGACTGATTGGCTTTAACCTTACAGATCAGTTATGTGCCACTGTTTTCTTTATCTCCAGTTCTGCTGCTTGTGTAATTTGTTAAAACCTGCTTTTCCAATGATGCTGACAAGCCGATGCATGTAGGAGTGTTGTGCTTAAATGAATTACACGCAAATTATCTACTTGTGTTGAGCAAGACTTCCTAAATTATAATAATGGTACCAACCTGTAGTAACATGAGCTCTGTGCAAAATGAACTGTGTGACTCTTAATTTTTTCTGGTTGTACAAATCTGTTACAGCAAAATAAAAGCACTCACAAGATTAGTTTCAATTTTTATTTTCATTCTTTTTTTTTATTACAAAAGGCTTCATTTTGTGGAGATACAGCTGAAATACTTTGTCCTCTTGGTGTCCTGTGGATGAAGGCTGGACAGTTATTGTCACCACAGTAAAGTCGTGATAATGATAAAAACATAAAAATGTGTACTTTACCAACGTCATGGATTACTTTTGGAGATACTTACCTTAAAAAGAAAGAAGTACAGAAAGAGCTGTGACTGATTAGAGTTAAGTTTGAAAACGAAAGTGCTCTGTGAGACAGGAAACCCTAATCTTAGTGTAGTGTGTGTCTACTGAGGAAACTGAGGAGCCTCTGATTTTATGCTAGTTTTGTGTTTGTGTTGGATCTACAAATAAAACTAGTCGTTTTACTAGTACATCTAACCGCCCTCACTCTTCATGTTGAAATGCATGAGTGAACATGAACTTTTTTTTTTCCTTTCGGCTTGTAAATGTTATTTTTTAATAACTATTTATTGTTAAATGAGTCTGTTATATAATAATGGATTAGATTTATATAGCTCTTTCCTATTAACACATACAATGGATCCATTATTCATTCGCTCTCACATTCTCACTCTGGTGGTGGTAAACTACGTTTGTATCCACAGCTGCCCTGGGACAGGCTGACGGAAGCGCGGTTGCCAGTTTGCACCAAGCGGCCAACCACCCCTTCGACCACCACTGAACATTCACACGCATTCATACACCAGTGTGAGTAGCACTGGAGGCAAGGTGGGTGAAGTGTCTTGCCCAAGGACAC
>JAPQRQ010000003.1:6146281-6158005 GCA_037367365.1 Apogon talboti
TATACACACACACACACCTATCAGATCAGAAAATGTCTGTCAGTTGTCCAAGCATTGCGTACAGGTTTAGCATTAGTATTAGTCCCATCTGCATGCTTTCACCAGGCTCGTCAATCTATAAATGCGATTAAAGATTCAGATCCTCTGTTAAAAAATGTAGAATAAATCTGACTTTCTATTGTCATCGGGTGAGTTTTCAGTTCACTGTTGTTGATTTGGAGCCTCACCAACGGTCACCAAGAATGGCCTTTAGATTTAACCAATTTCACCACTTGTTGTTAATATTACAGATTACATGTTTGACCTTTGGTGTGATATCCCATGATGATTAGTAGCAATACAAATGAGCTGGACATGAAGAAATGTCCTCGTCTACAAGATTATTGAGACGAGTCAAATAATTTAACCAGCCAACACGGATTAACATTTACTGAACTTTAGACAAACTAGCTAAATAGCGTGTGAGTTTGTTGCTACAAACAACTGTGGTAGAAATCTGGTCAAATAAAGGGGAAGAAACAAAGTGAGATTTGTCTTTGTTTATTTGACTTCTGCGCAGAAGGACCAAAACCCTTGAAAGTGACAATCAGGAGACTGAGGAGATGAGGAATCAGTGAGAAACACATCACTGTTCAGGGTTTTTATATGTCCTAAAACAAAGAATTGTCACTTGAACAGAGGATTAAGGTACTTTCCAAGCAAAGACAGGGACAAGAGGTCACTCATATGTGGTGTTCAAAAGATATGGCAATGAATGATGTTAATTGATTGCTCATGATACTAGATGGCACACAATCAAGTTCTATATCTTGGTACAGACATTGTGATATGTTCAGCTTACAAAGGGCTGATAAAGCAGAAGTTCAACATTAGCGGAAGTTCAACAGAAGTTTAATAGATTATAGTTAGGAGCTGTAATCAGTAATGAACATCTCTGGGGGTTTGCTACATGCTCCTAATGTGATAATGTCCAGATCACCTCCAGGGAATTGTATGTGGGGTTATATTGTTCCCTGAATATGTATGGTTATATTAGCTTAAGGTTTACTGAGCTACTTCCTCTACAATGACCACACCTGTAGCTCGTCAAGAAGAAATGATCCTAAAAAAAAAAAAAAAAAAAAAAAAAAAAAATAAAACAATTGTAATATGGGGCAAAAAAAAACTTTTCTGCTTAGCCAAAAGTCAAATTACCATGATAAAATTTACAACTGCTACCTAGCTTATTAAAATAGTCGGTAGGGCACTGTGGTGGATAACTACCACTACTACAGCAATCAGAATGGAAAAATGTCTTTTTGTTGATTTTTAGTGATTTTATTCCATAATTAATTGACTACCGTTTTGAAATGAGGTGACCTGTGGGTAATATGTGACCTGTAGTAGGTAGGACACTGTGGTGGGTAACAACTACAGCAATCAGAATGAGAAAATGTCCTTTAGTTGATTTTTAGTGATTTTTTTCCAGAATTAAATATTATCCCAAAATGAGATGACCTGTGAATAAGATATGATTATTTTGGCGATTTTCCCACAGTTGATTACATCCTATAATCACTAAAATGCAACATATCAGCAATAGTGAGTAGTTCTTTGCCATAGTCATCTACTACAGTAATCAGAATGAGAAACGGTCGTTTAATTGATTTTGGAAAGTTTTTTTACTCTGCCAGCAACCTGAGGAAGTCATTTGTAGACGGTCCCTTACAGAAGACGGTAGTCGGAACGCACAAAGTAATGTTATTTCCACTGTTTTACAAATAGAAATCGGCGGCGACAACTAATAATGCCGTCATGTTTTTCACACACCATCCTAACCCTGTCCTCTACACACTACACTCGTAACGTAGTTAAAATTGCGTTGATGAGTCCGAGTGTTAAAAACGAATATCCGCCGAATATCAAACATCCGTTCCAGCTTTTACTCGCTAACACGGATGAACATTTATTGAACTTTAATCAAACTAGTAAATTAGCGTGTGAACTAATACAAACGACCACACCTGTAGCTCGTCAAGAAAACATGGTCCTTAAAAATAATAAAATTAAAAAAAAACGTTAAAACTATATGGGACAAAAAACTTTTCAGTTTAGCAAAAAGTCAAATTACCGGGTTTAAAATGTACAACTGCTACCTAGGTTATTAAAGCTTACCGTTCGACACTTTCGGCTGTCCTCCGGTATGTTCACACTGATGAATACAGGTATGAAGTTGGCAAAAGCACACGCAGACGACCTGTTGAACCACAAGGGAAGGTTTCCGGCGGTGTCGTGCTCATAAGAGTCGGCTCTGAGAGCCGATGCTTTGTAGTGAATCAGAAGAGCCGGCTCCCCAATTTTTTTCCCCCTTTCGCTGCTCAGCTCTCTCACTCTCAGTGTCTTAGCACTCCTCACCGCTGACCTTTGTTTTGATTGGTCACATGTCCGTGTCCTCACATGTGCAGCCAATCACATGTGAGGATATGGCTCATTACATTATGTGAAAGTAGAGGAGGGCAGATGCTTCACCGTGATGTTCCTGTGAGACAGTGGTGAGAAGGAGAGTCAAAGTGCGTCGCGAAAACTGGTAATAAATATAAGTGACACGTAAAAAAAAAAGCAGTATCTGGCTGCAGTTTAAAGACACTGGAAATAACAGAACAATGTCCTTTCAATGAAAATCACAGTAAGAGCAGGTTTCACCACAAACAGACACAACAGAATGGTCCGGTTCTGTTTTTAGGTCTGTTCTTGTTCTGGTTCTGTTCTGTAGATTTGTTTGCAGTGTTTTGTTAATTTATTTGTGTGAAATTAAAAATTTTATTAAAATATTAAATAAAAGTAAGAATGCATTTGTGACAGAATAAATACACAGAATAAGTCAATTATAAGGGTACTCATAAAAACACTGAATGCCAAAGGGTTTATTAACACATAAATTATTCCTAACTTCTAAGTTAGGCTAAAACATCAGGCTACAAATGATACTAAATGAAGAGCCGTTTGGGAGCCTGAAAGAGCCGGCTCTTCTTTGGGACCGGAAACCAAAAGAGCCGGTTCTCTGAAAAGAGCCAAACTTCCCAACACAGAGATACCGGAAAAAAGGTGAGATGGTTATCCCACCTTTTTGCCACCATTGACTGATTTCCACAGCCAAGCCAAAGGAGTAACAGAGGTGAGACAGGCTGGACTTTTAAACACAGCAGACCTGCGTTTCAGAGACAAAGGTGACGCAGCGCAGTGTATAGTGTGACGTATAACTTGTGCGTCAGAAATAGCATAGCGGTGTTGGCTCTCAAAACAACAACAGTCTTTCACCGTTCCACAAATGTTAGCATGGACAGAGTCCTCCGCCCAAAGTGACAAACAGCTCGTGGATCTCGGCGTCTCCCCAGTTTGACATCTTTCTGGTCGTGCTGATATGTTTGTTTACTGTACACGGCCCACGCTCATTTTTAAATCCCCCCGGTGCCGTGTCACACACATGTCATCAAAACATCACACCTTGGTTGTGGAACAAGAGGTGTTCCTTTTACACAGTATTCCAGAATCATGATTCCACCGTTATCACAGCTCTGTTACTACCTCCAGAGGCATTACAGAGGTGGGACCAAATGATCCACCCATCATTTTGTTTACAGACGTGTTCCAGAATAAAAGTGAAATATTCCCGGAACAGAGGTGTAAAAGGGATTATGGTTAGAGAGCAGAAACTGCGGAAATGGGACTCATATTTTTTAGGGCAGGATTATATTCTGCATCACTGATGTGTTTGATGCAGGTTCTTGTGACGGCGTGGTGTCATAATCTGGTTATACTCTAACCCTAACACACAGGAAAGGCAAATGTATTTGTATGGCACAATTCATACACAGGGCAATTCACAGTGCTTTACAAGAATGGAAAAGAGACCATTTAAAAACACACAATTATAATTAAAACATAATCAATAAAACAAATAATAATCAATTAAAATAAAGTAAGAGCGAAGAGTGCAGATAGAACCCTTTCAGTTGTTGTATTGTGAAATAATTGTGCATACTTACCTATGATAACAACATTACTGTTCTTTCATATAACTATATTGAATGTCCTTGTATAATCACTGCCTTCCCATCGCGTTGCAGAGGCCGCACCATCTACTGACTCCCCTTTTTCACACAGGAACATTGTGCCCTCGCAACTTTGTTGACATTTGACTGTCTGGTTCAAACGTGGGAACTGACCCATGTTTCTGTAACCACAGACTGCTCAGACGATTTTAACCTTGGATTTGTACTTCTCCACTGTAGGTGTGTTCTCAACTATATAATCACTGTATTTTGTTCATTCTGTGTGATTTCTCTCTGAGGGGCAGAATCTCTGTCTCTCCGACCAAACACCTTTGAGATCTCAAATAAACCATTTTATTTCTTAAAAAGCAATCAGCAGACTTGTCTTCATATCACAGATTTATTTCCCACCCAGTCAAAGATTTTTTTCCACGACAGTATGTACAGTTGAACAGAGCCATTTTCAGCCTGGACTTAAACCAGAGTTTAGCTGGATGGAACTGAAACGCTGCTTCACCGTGTTTAGTCCTGACTCTGGGCACCAGCAGAAGACCTGTCCCTGAGGTCCTCAGGGTCTGAGATGGTTCATATGGGACCAACATGTCACAGATGTACTTTGGTACTAGACCATGGACAGACTTATACATGAGCAGAGCTGTGTTAAAGTCTATTCTCTGAGCCACAGGAAGCCAGTGCACAGACCTGAGCACAGGACTAATATGGTGGTACTTCCTGGTTCTAGTCAGGACCCGAGCAGCAGCGTTCTGGATGTACTGCAGCTGTCTTACAGCTCGTTTAGAGAGTCCAGTGAGAAGGCCGCTACAGTAGTGTAACCTGATAGAGATAAGTCTGGTTTACACAGTAGACCTTTGATTCTACCAATGTTTTTGAGATGGTAAAAGGCTGATGCTGTTCTTGATCTCCTCACCAACCATGAACTTGACTTTCTCTGTCTTACTGAAACCTGGCAACAGCCCAGTGACTTCTCACAGCTAAATGAATACACTTCTCCTGGCTTTGTTTACATCTGCCGTCCCCGTGGCAACGGTCAGGGAGGAGGTGTTGCGATAAGTCACTATGAGAAGTGGAAGATCCTGCCTGTGTGTGTGCCTCCCTTCAGCTCCTTTAAATGCATGGTGTTTATGCTGCCTGGACCCATTCCCTCAATTGTGGCACCAGTCTATTGACCCCCTAAGCACCACAGTGACTTTTTAAATGATTTTGCTGATATAATACTGCTGGGGGACTTCAATATCCACATGGACAATAGAAATTTACCCCTCACCAAAGATTTCTCTTCCTGTTTGGACAGTTTTGGATCCCACCAATTCATAGACTTCCCAACACACAATAAAGGACATACCCTGGACCTAGTCTGCTGTTCCGGTCTCACCCCCTCCAACTGTTCAGCTGATGATGTGCACATCTCTGACCATTTCCTCCTCTCCTTCAACACCTCACTCTGCCTCAATGCTCTCAAGTCTATTAAGGACATCAATTTACACACCCTCTCCTCCAATATCGACAACATCCTACTCGCGGACCCTCCCTCAACCCCTGATGAACTTGCTTCATTCTACAACACTGGTTTAACAAACATTCTCAATCCTCTTGCCCCATTGAAAACACGGCCTGTTTCCTTCTCCTCAACTGCCCCTGGTACACCTCTGAACTCCGGCTAATGACGGCTAAAGGTCGACAACTCGAGTGACTTTACAAGAATAACTGGCCTCACTATCCACATGGACATGTTCAAAACTCACATTCTGCACTACAAGGACTCAATTATTAAATCCAATTCCAACTACTACTCTGATTTAATCATCTCCTCGGAAGGAAACACCACATCACTGTTCACCCTGCTTAATAAAACTCTCAAGCCACCTGACTGCCCCCTCATCTTTTTACTGACCATACATTCCCCTGTCAGCTCCCATAAGTAAGCTTAACAAATCTTTTACAAATTCTGACTAAGCCTGCACAAAACTCAAAAATGCTATACATATCAAAAATTAACTGTCCATTTCATGACAATGTTATAGATCAAATTGATCATACTAGAACACATTTTAACTAATACTGACGTGTCCAGCAGGTGACGGACCCGCCTTAACCTTGTCCCCGTTCACTGAATTCACCAGTTATGCATCGTAATTCTTGTAACTATAATCTGTACTGTACCGAGGTGACTATCAGGGCCTTCACCCCCAGAAGTAAAGATGAGTAGAGACATCCAGCCTTCAGAGTCGAACATGCATTTATTTGTAAAGTACAAGATAAACACACGGAGACGATCCCCGGGGACGATCTGAGGATGGCTGTGAAGTCCCCCAGCTTTTATACCTTTTTTGGGGGCTCAGGGCGTAACATTTTCATGTCCTGAGCTCCTCCTATGTTTTCTCCAACTTCTAGGTGCTTTCCACCATTAATTCCAAATAGTTATTTATATCCGAGTCTAAACTTTAGATTGGGCCTTTTTTTATATATATGTGTAAACACAGGTTAGCCCTTCATCCAATCACCAGAGGGCGAGTCACCAATCCTGCAACAGCTGATGAAACCACAATGTAATCATATTGCAATCTATTTTATGACTAAACAATAGCCATTCTTTTAGATGACAGGTGAACTCAGTTTTATTTCCATAGGACAGTGGGCTGCCTGGACAAGCCCAGACCTGCCTGGGCTTGTCTGGCTTTTCCCATCAATACTTTCATCATATTTTCTTTACATTTTGGTTTTGATTGTCCTTTTAAATATGTTATTTGATGTAACTGCCTTCAATTCATCATTGAGGTGGTTCCATAAGTTGATTCCTGAAGTTTTTGTAATGTGGTGCACTGGCAGCCGCAGTTTTTGGCAGCTGGCGCTGAAAACTGCATCCCCAGCCGTGGGGAATGCAGTTTTCAGCAGGGAGCAGAATTCAGCACCAGTTACTGCCGAAAACTGCATCCCCCATCAGAATAAGCTTGTGAAGCCAAAGGAGTGAAATGACTTCAGCAGCTTACATTTGGAGCTGTTCTGGTGTGACAGGGTGAATTTGGTGCACATTGCCATCTTCATGGCAGACTTAGGAAGGGGGAGCGGTTTTCAGCAGCTGCTGTGCACATGGCAGTTTGAGCAGTTTTCGGCAATGAGTAGAACTCGCCACAACGTCTTTTCTTCCTACTGTTGGGATTCCATTTACGAATCTGACTCCAACTGTAAATCCCACACGATCATTACGTTGGTTATTACCTTGTCCATAAAACAGACCTGAAACAGGATTAAAGAGAATAATGAATCACTCATTTAATGAGCATTAATCCATCTTAACAGATCTGTGGTCTCACAAGGTTACAGAGGATCAGCCTCCCTGGCAAGCAGACATAAAGTATCTAAGTGAAGGACCTGTCTCTCTGATTCCCCGTCCTCAAGACAGCTCTGAGGTACACTTTTCCTCATCCTCTATAGTCATCCGTGGGGCGTTGTCCTCTTCTGGCCTCACATATCCCCCACACCACAGCTGTCCCTGATGAAAAATAAATTAAGTAACCCTATTTTGTTCATCATAGATTTGGGCCTATGCTTAGTCAGTGACATACTAATGCTCAAACAACCACATAGTAATAAAAGTGCCTGTAGTAGTACATCATGAGGCCCTTTCCAGGGGAGGCCTATGATTGCTGTGTGTCCTGTGTCTGAGCGAAGTGTTGCAGGGATAACCTGTGCCTCAGCATTCCCATGATATACTGGGTATCCTGTTGAGGATAGGGACCTTGAGGTATACTGAGGTAATTCAGTGGTCCCTAGAGGTATCGCAGGAGGGGGAGTCCTAGGAGAGATAGCGCTAAGGGGAGAACTTTGAGGGGCATCTGGCATTCTGCTGAGATGGGGGCACACAGAGGTAAGGACTGTAAATTAGTTTGGACTGGATGACCTCATCAGGAAAACACCATGATGTTAAGGGTATGAACGTTGGCATTATGGTGGAGAGCATCTGTCTTGATTAATGATGTTAGTATGGGACATACACACACACACACACACACACACACACACACACACACACACACACACCCTATGGCCCTAAGAGAGTATAAAAACTGGGGGATTCTCAGTCAGACCTCAGACCATCTCCGGGGATCGTCTCTGTGTGTTTCTTTGTATTTTGCAAATAAACGCATGTAAAACTCAGAAGACTGGCTGCCTCTACTCGTCTTTTCTCATGAAGTGAAAGTTCTTGATCATTCACCAGGATTCGGCATTTAGACTTAATTTTAAGGTAAAAGTTTAATTAGAAAGTACTTCAGACGGGGACCAGAGAAGACGGGTCCGTCTCATCTGACGAACCTCTTCATCCCCTTCATCTTAACCCCCTATCCCTGCCCCAAAGGCCTCATTAACTCTTATCTTTATGGCTAAAATAACAATAAACATTCTACTCTACCCTTATCTATTCTATTCCCACATTCCACACTCCTAAAAACCAAGCTAACCCACCTGTGATACTGTCTGTATTTTTCCATTTTACCCTTTGAAGCTTGTAACCATCTGAGGTCAATAAGTCACAGACACTCAGAGCACATCAGTATAACACAGAAATCATAGTAATATCATATTACATTCTGAGTATATAATGCTTAGGTTATTATATGTTCCTGAACTGTATAATTCCAAAACTATGTAAAATGAAGGAATTCACTTTTAATCTTTTATCGCTGTACTATAGAAAGTCTGATTCTTAACTCAGTAATTACTGTGTGGTTTGGAAAACTCACAGTAAAGAAAAGAAAGTCCTAAACAGGGCGGTACGTTCTGCTCACAGGACAATTGCGTGTGAGCTGCCTGTCCTGGAGGACATTTACAAACAGACACTTCTGTCTGGGGTGTTATGCATCATAAACGACCCCACTCACCATCATGCCAGTGACATGTTTGAACTTCTTCCCTCTGGAAAACGCCACCGCTCTATTAAGTATACAACATCTCACTATGCCAAGAGCTTTTTCCCACAGGATGTATCGACTTTGAACAATACACTTTAGTTTTATCTACTTTTGTTGCATATTTATTTATTTTGCTCTTTTATTGTGTTTTTATCATAACAGTGCTTATGCTTCGTGTGTGTCTTTCAGATCTGTGTATTGTGTGTCCACTTAAATGTTGACTGTGCGCTTTGACCTTATTGCACCATTTTTCGAATGTGGTTTTCTACAGCAAATGGCAATAAACTGAACATAACCGAGTGTGTTTTGACATATGCAAATGCCTTACATACACACTCGATGGCTCCTGTATAGCATCCACAAGCATTTGTCCACTGATACCTGCTGTGCATTCTTGGGGGGGGTTATGCTTTGCAGCCTTACATAGCATTCAATTGCTGTTACTTTTCAGATCTTTCCTCATAGCTCGCTGCCCCCCCCCCCTTTTTCATGCATACAGCACTACAGCAAAGGATTCCTCATATCAGCTCGTGGTGTAAATTTTCAGCACAGGTTTGTTGAGGCCCCTCACGGAGTTGTCTTTTCTTTCTTTTTTTTTTAATATTTCTTTATTTAATTCAAGAGATTTACACAGTACAAGACACCTGCCCCAGAACCCATCCCACATACCAATATACATATTTATACTTGTCAACATACACATATCCATACACACACATATTTATGCACACCCACTCCTAAAAGATACATGCAATTACACACATTAAGATTAATGAGGATAATAAAATATCTGTACCTCCACCCATACATATATAAATGTACACAAACACGTATTTCAAAAATGACAATCACACACACATACACTAACCCACATATGAATCTACATGAATACCCATACACATATACATATATAAACATACTCACACTCACTGTTGTCTTTTCCATGCCCTTTGTCTACTTTTGATGATCATATGTTACTTGTTTTTAAAGACTGAATTATGCTAGGCTGCCTTCATATTATATTATACACACATAGTTTCATACATGACAGATGCTGCATGCAGTGATCATTTTATGTAGTGATTCTAACACACCTTTTAACATCATCATTCTCCTTCCACTCCTTTAACACTCAATAATATGGTTTTATGACTTATATGCACCAATATATTTCCATACATGTCTTCATACATTTGTGTAGCGGCATAATGAGACATCAACTATTTGCTCCTGACCCTTCTAAAAAGTATACTATAGTTTCTTTAAAAAAAATAAATCGGTAGCATGTGAAATTATTACCATTATTGCTGGTGAGAAATAAATGATGTCCGAGCACAAGAGTTTGTGTGTGAGATTTAATTCTTTACAGAAAAGGAGAAGTACAGTGAACATAGTCATCAGGACAGTTCAAAGCAGTTAGAGGAGTGATTTATACAGTAGTCCATGGCATCATCGTTATCTGCTGCTGGGTAGTGAAGGCCACACACCCCTCCAGGTCACATATATTGTTTGGGGTCAGTGAAGATAATAAAACACAGTGTAACTGAGCAGAGTGATAAGAAAATTCCTTGCAGCCGATGTACTTGGTACCAGTTATTTCCAACACACGGAGGTCATAATGCTCAGATAAACTTTTCTTCTACAAGTCTATCTTTTTATTCTCAACATATTCCACATTTCCTTCACAAATGGTGTTTTTTGGTGTCATTTTGTTTCTTTTTTTTTTAACATTAGCAAAGCAGTAGGTCCTGAGGCTGAGTCACATCATGAGGACAGTAACAGGCCAGTGCAAACAACAGGTAAACAGTCTAGGGTTTACGTTATCCGGTATCGCATAGAATAGTCCAGTGGAAAAACAGAAAAAAAATATATCAGCAGTCAAAATATCATATGGGAAGTATATTAGATAAATATACATATCCATTAGAGGCTAAGTAAATAGATATGATATGTGTGGCATAATATTTTTTGATAAGACAACTTAAATATATCACATGCATTATATGAAAAATAATATTGGCAAATATCACACTTACAGGACTTCCTAATCCAGATGATTTGAAATATCATCATAATAAAAATATTCTTCTCTATTCAGTTATTGGCAATTTTCACAATAATTGTTAAATCAATATTTCTGTTAAGTTCAACAGCTGATTTGTCTTTCTCAGTGAGAGTTGAAGAAACCACATGGTTCGTTGTGGTTTCAAATCATTATTTAAGATGCGTGACAACCAAGGTGTAATGACCCAAACAGAAGGGTATAAATGAGCATGTAAAGTCTGAATAGACACCTTGTACTCAGGACCTGCTCATGGTGTTTGTTGCTGCACCGCTTCTACAGACTCTGCTTCATTTTTGGACGACCATAAATTAGGACCATCGCCATAACGAAGCCAAGTAACTTAAGACAGATAATTTAAGACAAGAAGAGTTCCAGAACCATCACTAACCATTAAGTAAAGAAATGTATAAAAATGTTTATCACATGGATTCACTGGGTCCTAATACTTTGTTCATATAGTGTAGATTCACTGAGTATTTGGTGGATGTTTTGTGATAATACAAGACACATAACTCAAGACATGGTACATAATATAATCTGTTCTTATTACATGTCTGAAATGATACACCACACATCTGACTGGTTGATGTAGATTCAAGATTCAAGATTCAAAAGTTTATTGTCATATAACCAGTTTGTAAGTACAACGCAGGCCAATGAAATTCTTATTTTGCCGTCCACCCAGAGTACCGACAAAGAA
>JAPQRQ010000003.1:6198676-6210126 GCA_037367365.1 Apogon talboti
CAGATGAATATGGGGTACAACATGGACTTGTCACCAGTTCACTGCAGGACTGAACCATTCACTGTCAAATTTACACCAACGGGTGATTTAGATTGACCACTTACATCACCATTAAAGTTAAATACTAACAGGTAGTTTCGCTTTTTGCAGCCCTAATTCATGGTTATTCCACAGAAACTTCCACAAGTATTTCCATGTAAGAAGTAATATAATCAAACATATATATTTAAGTATAAATATGATGGCAGATTATCAAGTTATTAATGGAATATTGCTGAATAGTTTTTCCTTAAATCAAAGTAATTTCACCATTACTTTTTTGTGCCCCTTATCACCTTGTTAGATACCTGGTGTCACTTTAACATTACTTCTGTAACTACTATCTGTTTACTACATTGGTAATTACATGGTATTAGTTAATTATTAATTCTTTAGTGTTGAACCATTTCTCCACTATTATCATGATGTTACTGAGCTCTAATGTAAAGCGCTACCAGATTATCTAGTGTACTTGTCGATATTTAACTGTAAACACTGTGAAACCTCTGAGGTGTTAAATCCAAGCTAATAAGCTGATGAAATGTTACAAGAACTAAAGCCCCTGTAGGTGGAGTCTCCAAATCAAGTGGTGCTAAAGCTCCCAGTAAGAGGAGAAAAGGGCTGTATGGAGAGCAGAAGGGGGAACATCAGAGGATGTGTGAAGAGTTTCTCAGATGAAACCCGACTAAGTCTAGGTCTGCGCTGAGCAGTGAGACATCGCCAGAGAAAACACTGAGCTGTTTAATAATGTTTGAACATTGAGTCTCTGTGCAGTTTGTCACACAGTGATGTTAAAAATCCACAGGGGAACATTCTCACTGGATTACTGTGTCTGTCTGACTCTGCTTTCTCCTTCCCGCTGTATTTACCCATCCGTTTTATTACCTCTTCTCTCTTCTTAATGGGCTTATCTTTCATCCAGCTCCTTTCCTGCTTTTTTTTTAATTTAACGCATTTGGGAATGCATCTGTGAAGCGTGGTGTGGTGTCTGATGGAGGAGCTTTGCCACAAGTAAAGATAATTTACTGATTATGTGGAGTAAGGGTCAAAGGTCACAGGCGTACCTTGAGATGTAAGTCTGGCAGATTCACAGTCAAATGCAAAGACAGTCCAATGAGCAACACATAACACAATAAAAACATAATAATAATCACACAGTCACATGTTTAGGAGTTTATTGTGACCCACAGAACATAGTACACACTTCATCCTAACATCACACACATCAGGCTGAAGAAGAAACAGACACACTGAAATATTAAATTCATGTGAAAGAGCAAGCAATTAAAGAACATTTATTCCTGTTTGACTGTATTATCTTTAATATTGTGACGTCTGCTGTGAAATGTACGTTTGTATTTTGAAGTCGTTCATTACCATCAGTCTGATGATCATGTGAGGGTAGACAGGTTGTTACTGTATCATCTACAATGTGTTTATTCCTGCTTAAGGTCATTGTGTGTACAGTGCTTGTGTTTTAACTGCTGTGTGAAATGGTGAGTGAAGGCAGAGGCAGTGAAGATGAGCAGACCCTGTGTAAGACATTAAAAACTGACAAATAATGTCCACTGTGTTTGACTGTCCTGCTAAAGGACAATATGCCCTGTTTATTTTCTACGCACCAGTTGTAGCACAGTACATACAGCAAGTTAAAACTGATAGTCATATTTACAGAAATGCAATTAGAAATTCTATTTTAATCCGACACACAATTAATTAAAATTCATGAGAAAAACTGAATGACCGTTCTTGACTAATGACTCCATAAAGTGCCTTTTCTACAAGCCACTGTCCTCTGCTGCCAATAAAAACAGGCACTTGACATACAGTTCATTTTATAATCTTTATACATCACTATAAATAAACTAGGGTCTAATCTCTAGGTTTAAACCATATTGTTCCTATTTACATATCTATTTGCTTCTGTTTAAATTTTGACATGCGCCTATTAGGTGCAGTATGCAGACAAGAGATCTACAGCACACTGTAAAAGGTTCAACAAGTGTTTTTAAACCAGGAATGCACGATAAACCACATTTGTAAATGTACAGGTATTAGGAGACACACTGAATTTTA
The DNA here is from genome assembly GCA_037367365.1 of Apogon talboti. Classification (NCBI taxonomy): domain Eukaryota; kingdom Metazoa; phylum Chordata; class Actinopteri; order Kurtiformes; family Apogonidae; genus Apogon; species Apogon talboti. Next base: position 6,200,792 of record JAPQRQ010000003.1, read on the forward strand.
ACGGTGCAATGTGTAGGATTTTGGGAAATTTATTATCAGGAATATAAATATAACACTTATATTTTCAGTAGTGTATAATCACCTCAAAGGATGAATCACTGTGTTATTGTCACTTTAGAATAAGCTGTTTAACTGTTTCTCAGAGTGGAGGGAGTATCATTAACAGCTTCATTTTGAGGATGCTACACCATCAGATTTCTCTATAGGACTGTTCCAATGTCTAAAATCCTACTGAAAAAATCCAAGGATGCTTTCATGAATCCTCTGATCTTTAGACACCCACAATCCTCTATATAAGAAAGGTAAACTAAATGCAATATGCATGAGTCTTATTATTGTCCATATAAAAGTATTAATTAGTACTAGATGTAATACCACTGACACTACGTGTGTAATAATTGGTGACATACTAGCTTTACTTAATGACGTATATTGGCTGAATAGGTGTAGTTGGCATGTTTGTCATCACTGTGTGTCATTGAAGACCCCGATTCTCCATTTCTGAACCACAAAATTGGGGGAAGGACCTTCTCAATGATGTACACTCAATAGACTCTTCAGTCAAGTGTTTTCTGATTTGTAAGAAGGACTCTTGCATGGCCAATGAAGAATTCAGCTTGGAAAGACTTAACTACTAGGGAAGGATCTTTGACTTAGACAAAAACCTACTAGACTGGACCCCCTCTATAGAGTCCACCATGTTGTGCTACCCTGTTTCTACAAACCAAACAGTGTCTGTAGAGAGGTCCTTTAGTGATTTCCACATTTTTAGGTGACATCGTAAGTTCCCATTCCCACCTGGAGGAGGACATGAAAGATATTCGGTTGCAACTACGCGCCACGTTTCTGCTACCAGTACCACTGTGAGTCGCCTTGGGAAGACTTGGCTCTGTTTAGCATTTCCACTTCAGGTATAGTGCTACTTCAGCGCAGATGGTCATCATAGGAATAATAACGATTGTGACATTATCTTCAGTGTGACTGCAGCTGTGAGTAAGGAATCAATGGAAGAGGATACAACAAAATACAATGACTCAAATCTGTGGTTGATTTATTAAGATCGAGCCAATTTGCACATCATGGCATCATCGGCATTGATGCAGCATTAATTTGTGCTCAACCACTCTGTGATCGGCATGGTTTTACGTCGCATTTGGTGTCATTTAGGCTGGCTTGGATCCTTGGAAAGAGTGGTACTAGAAAGAGCATCTGACAGCACCTGGTGATCTGCTCTCACACAGTGGAAATATAGAAAAAGCTGTGCTGAGTCAAGGTGAGTCAAGCTTGTACTGTGAGTGGATAAGTGGAAAGTTTAAATTCTACACAATACTCTTTTAAATAAACTGCCTGTTTCACCATGTATGTTCCATGCCTTTAAAATGAGAACAACCTTGGATGTCTTGTCACAGGTAAAACTAAGCACTCAGCCCACAGTCCAATTCAAGCATTCACCTCTTATTGGCCATATGACCTGAGATAAACATACAGAAGCAGGAAAAAGGTCCCACTGTCTAACTCTAAGCCCTGCAATGAATTGGCATTATGTCCAATGTGTACCCCACCATCACCTGATGGACTGCAGCATCCCTCTTGAGGATTAAGCAGTTCAGAAAATGAATGAATGTATGACTGTCCAATTCTATTTGGCTTTCATATGGTGTTTTGGACCGTAAGCCTTATAATTTGACACTGTGATACTGTTGCTGTGGTAACATCACACTGTTTGATCTCTGGTTGGCCTGAATGCTGTCAGCATCCACTCTGGTTCCTCAGATGGAACTTCAAATATGACGCACCACGGTCCAGCGGATTGCATGTACCTGACACACACAAGCACACATACAGACAGCCACACTCTGTCTTTAACACACACACACAGACGCACACAAGGGCTGAATCTGCAGTCTGGACACCCCCTCATAACTCACACCAGCCGACTGCCAAAGGTAACAGTGGCAGGAAAGTCTTAAAATGTTTCTCCTGTCATGCATCTTTACTCACACCTCTTCCGTCCTTTTTGGCTTTGCCTCTTTTCTTTCTCATTGCAGATCATTTTTAATACCACTAACCTCACTTACTCTTTTCATCTTCACCACCATCATCATCATCATCCTTTTACTCACATTTTAACACTGGTCTGACATGAGCTGGGATATTAAATTAACACCTTGTCCAACTCGACAGCGATGAGCAGAAGTGTGCTGTACTTCAGAGCTCTGGTTGTGGGATAACTTGAAAAATGTAGCTTTTACCAAAACAACACAAGAAGCAACAGAAGAGAGATACAGAAAAATCTAGCAAAATAGCATTCATCAAAACTGACAATATCTTAACACAAATTCTTTTTGTACCACAAGGTCCAAAGTTTGGAAGTTCATATATTCAGGCAGGCATGCCCTCTGGTGAGGTTTTCCTACATGGTTATTTCCTTATAATCTCCTTTTTCAGATTATGGAGTCCAGTCCAGGCACAGCCCCTCCATCTGTCCACCTAAATGCTACATCTTTAAAAATAGTTGGGTAGATATAACAAAGTTGGATGAAAATGGAATGAAAGCGTGGGAGGCGTAACTACTTCCATCCAGGGTTATTATGTTAAAACACCAGTTCTTACTTTTATTAAATTGTTTTGCTGAAATTTTAGCTTTCCCACATGTAAAGTTTTTCTTTTCCAACACGATCTGCAGCACAAATCCTCTCTTTATACCTATCTGAAATATTCAACTATGCAGTAGTGTCTAGCAGGAGGAGGGGCTGTGCTTTCCCTGCAAATTTCCTCTGAATCTTCTCACCCCTCCGAAATGTCTCTGCCCTCTTTCAGGGTCCATTCCTCATACTCCATATTTCTTTTTTTTTTTTTTTTTAAACCTTTTGCTGCATTTCTATCTGTTGGCCTTGTCTGGTTTGACTTTGGCCCTTCCCGTTCATCTCGTACACGGAACTCTTGTTCAGTTGCCGTCGGTAGCACCACACTCCGACAATTACTGCCACGGCAACTACACACACTGCTGCGATAATGGCTGCGATGGTGGGGCCTCGGCCTGATGAGCTTGGAGGTCGGGGAGGGCAGTTCTCATCCACGCAGACTGTCTCGCCCATCTCGCCCTCCACCTCACCCCGTTCACCAGTTTCACCAGGTAGATTGTGGATGGTGTGTTCTTCAACCGATCCAGTCCCAGCAATGGTGTCGATGTCGTTCAAAGGTGGAGCTGGACCGTGATCGAGGAAGGGGTGCTCGGTAAGATCGTCGAGCCAGGAGTTGGTGGGAGCAGCCTGTTGCGTGTCGTAGTCCAAGGTGTCGGAGTATGAGGGTGTGTCTGAAGGATCAACAGATGAGGTAGCAGTGGGGACAGTGCCTGGCCGTGCTTTATCTACTCCCTCCTGCTCTAACTCAGGCTCTGTGGTTGGAGATTTGGACTCTTCTGGTTGTCTGGTGTAAGGAAAAGGCTTACGGACTTCCACTTCATTGGGTCTGTCTGTTGTCCTGACAGCTGTGCCCCTCTCTTTATCCTCTGGTCTTGTTTTTTCAGTTGTTCCAGTTGAGTCTGTTTCCTTGTGAACGATCGGGTAACCATCCAGCCAGGTTTCATCTGTGGTTGCAGCTTCTCCACCTGTGGCCTTCTGTGTGATGTTCTGACGATCATGTGCTATTGAAAAGATCACATGGTGATGGTCGTCATCCTCGTGGCTGTCATGATCATCATAACTGTCATGGTCATGATGATCAGAGAACCGGTCAGTGTCATCTTCATCGTCGTAATGTTCCTCGACGTCGTCATGGTCGTCGTTGTCAGGATGCTCCTCAGAAGCATCAGGGTGTTCTCGGTCACTGTGGTCATCAGTCACATCTTCGTGATCTTCATAGCTTTCATGTTCATCGTAATTTTCAACTCGGTCATCGTACTCGTGGCCTCCATAGCGAACATGGTCACGGTCATCTTCGTGTTCTCCCATGTCATAATGGTCATCATGATCATCGTGGTCGTCATAGCGGTCGCGTGTGTTCAGATTCAGATCATGCTGAGTGGGGCGATAATGGCTGTCGTGATCATCATCTTCGTCCTGATGACTGTCTTGGTTATCTCGTTCATCGTGATCATCATGGCGGCTGTCGTCGTGGTCCTGGTTGTGGTGGTGGTTGTCGTTATGATCATTATGGTCATCGTATCTGTCTGGCTCGTGATCACGGTCGTCAAATTCAACAGAATGCTGGTGGTGCTTTTCTCTGCTGTCATGCTCCTTACTCTCTTCTGATTGGCCTCCTGAAGCTCTTTGTGTGGTCTGTGTGGCAGAGTTGGTGGATAGAGGACGTCCCTCCTCCTGAAAGGCCTCGGATGGGAACCAAAAGAGATGTTTTTGGGAGAGAAGGGAGACAGGTGCTTCTGTTGCTGCTGCTTCATCAGTCCTGACCACCGGCCTCCTTTCTTGCTCCCATCTTTGATGGCCTATAAAGTCCTCTACGGCTCCTTCCTCAGCTTGTTCTTGTCCATGTTCAGTTTCCCCCAGTTTTCTGCTGTACTCAATCCCTTCTCCTTGATCTTCCTGCTCGCCATGATCATCTTGATGCTCCTCCTCTTCTTTGACATTGAACATCGCCTCTGAGTGCTCCTGAATCTTCTGCCCTCCTGGAAGGACTGCTACATGTGCCTTATACGCCTGTCTGTTAGCCTCCTCTGGTCTCTTGTCCTCTACCTCACTGTAGGACTCTGTGAACTTGTCTTCATAGTCCACGTGACTTTCAGCCTCATCTGTGGAAACACAAAAACAAAACACATAACTGATCAAGTAACAAAACTACTCAACAGTCACCAACAGTCTGGTCATGAAGAGTTGTTTAAACTGTGTATAATCTTCAGTGATATCTAATGGTGAAGTCACAGAATGCCTCCCCCAGTGGCGGCCACTAAAACTCTGGAAAGACCCCTTTAGAGACAGTGTGTTTTGTCCGCTCTAGGATTTTTATTTGCGGTGACATTAAGTCTCGTCCACACACAAATGGAATAAATGATAAATGGAAATGTACATTGGTGCCACCTGCCAACTGAGAAGAGGACAAGGAGAAGAGGAACTTCCTCAACAGATATAAACACCCCATTTGAGAGTAAAATCAAACAACTCATACTTTCAAGTGAGATCTGTAAATAAATAAATGTGCATGCACTATTTATGACGAGTCTGTATGTAACCCAAAACTAATTCAGGAGTCATTACAATTCTGAGACAGTAATATTGTAAGGTAATGAATGACAGTAACAAGTAATCTGTAATGTATTACAGTTTGGAAGTAACTTGCACAACACTGTTCATTCATTCATTCCCATACAAGGCACAGACTAGAACAGAGCCCTCTGTCTCTTCTGTTTGGCGTCACTGAGGAGGTACGTTTAACTTTGTAAAAGCGTCATACCCGGGCTTTTGCTTCCCTCTTGGGTACTTCTGCTCATCTAGAAAGAGATGCTTCCCTGTCCACTCACACACAGTGGTTAATACACATTATGTCTCATTTAAAACTTGACAAAATCAGACACTTCAACGTCTTTAGAACTGGTAAAGGTAACTTCTAAACAGTACTTGATAACGTCTACCACACTAATGATCTATTATAGTAAATAGATTTAACCTTTCATAGCTTGATGGCAGTGACTTTTATTTCTTCCTTGTTCCTGCTTGGGTTTTCCTGTTTCTGCTTCTCTATTAGTGTTTTTGGCATGCTTGGATTTGTATACATTTTTATGTTCATCTACACTTGTGTTAAAAGGCTTATTGTTAAAACTCTCCTCTGCCTTGTTTCAGACAGAAGTTATTTTGCGTACAGCTCATCAGCTCATCTCAGCTCAAGAAATCAGCAAAGAAAATACATTTTTGTGTCACGCATACATTTTCTGTTATTTATTTCAGTTTTGTGGGGATCATCCATGTTCTTCTTGACATGGTTTGGGAATCCCTGGTTTAAAGCAAAAATGTGACTCTTTTTTCCCCTTTAGTTCAGCACAGATTCAGGCTTGACGTGTGCCCTATATACATGACTCTTGCCCCTTCCTCCCTCCTCTGTGAACTGGGCCACACCATGGCATGTCGTACTGAGGTGTCACGGCGGCTAGTTTCATCTCCACTCACAACTGAGACAGTGTTTCCTGAAAGCAAGAAATCAAACAACAGTCGCCTAACAACACAGAGAGCTAACAGAGGAGGCAACCAGGTCAACCTCTGTGTGTTCTTCTGTCTGGTCTAGGTCAAAGGTCAATGCTTTGAAGACTATGGAGGACAGGTAGGGGTGGGGGGGGTCCTATTCAGTTTTTTTCCTGCCTTTTTCACTGTCCTACTCTTCATCACTGGATTTTTTTTTTTATTAAACACACAAAACTACATAAAAACCCCAGGGCTGTGTATTGGTAAATTACAATATATAACATGATACAGTGGTTATGATTCAGTATATTGCAATTTACAGAACAGCAATGATACATACATAACCTACATAACCCTGGTTTGACATTTAGAGGAAAAAAAGTGATGTTTTAAGGTTTGAACACAACACAATCCCACTGTCTGCAACACATTTCATTGTGGATGTATGCAAATGAATAACTAAAACCCTATATTGCGTTTGTAAATTGACACAATAGCACAAAACAGAAATTTGACGGTACTCAAGTGTATTAATATTTTCGTACATTCCTAACATGAATCCCCCAAATTGAATAATTAAAAAAAAAGACAAAATAGAGATACAACAATGAAGCACTAAATTTGAGGGTTTTTTTTTTTAGTTTACATGATTCTGATTCAGGTCCACACTCAGTTGTAGTCTGAAATGAATGCGCCTTAACACTGGACATCACCTGTCATAAAGCTGAAAAAAGAAGAGGTGGTAGTCTGGTGTGAGCTGTAGAAACGGTCCAGTCCAACATGGCGAACTCTGTGAACCATGACCTGCTCCTGCTAGTTTTCAACTACCCATTCTAAACTAATGAAAACACAGCAGTTCTACTCTGTGTGATAAAACTCTAATGAAAACGTAATCGTAACTTTTCCATTTCTGCTCTTCTTCAGCCTGTCTCAGAAACCAAATCTGACAGAATACTAAAGTCTTACCTTTGACACACATCTGCACCAGTCCATACCACTCTCCACAGCTGTCACACAGCAGACTGAAGGCGTTTTGCCCACTGGGCATCACGTATCCAGGCAGACATGTGTACAGCAGCTCGTCACCCATCTCAAAACCCGCATGCCCCTGCAGACGAGCATTAGGGAAGGATGGAGGGTCGCCACATGGCACGTCTGTCAGGAACAAACACAAACACACGTAATGGCATAGGATTCAACATACAATATGATGCATTATATAAAGATACCACTGTTCTCCTGCTCTAAACAGATTTTCTGCATTTGGTCAATGTCACCTAATGCACACTCGTTACTTTATATACAATAATCATTATTATTATTCATGTCATTTAGTCACTTTAACACATTTTTTATATATTTTGTCTTCTCTTTATTTTTCTGTTGTATTTGATGCCTGTTGTCTTGTGCTGCTGTGGATTTGAATTTCCCCATTGGAGGATCAATAAAGTATATCTTATCTTATCTTATCTTATCTTATCTTATCTTATCTTATTTTATTTAATATCATAGTGAGGCTAATGGCAAAGCATGAGAACCGTGCTCACATCTAGTTTTTATACACTATGCAATCTTTGTAAATGTCCATTGTTTTGCATCCTTCTGCTCTAAATTGTAATTAACATTATTGGATTTTTTGTAATTTAGTTTATCTTCCTCTCATAAAAGCCAGATATCTGATATATTTACATGCAGTAAATATATCAGATATCTGTCCCTATCAAATATAACATCCATGTAATTAAATACACTGTGCATCCAAACGCACCACCACCACGGCCACAGTCCTCTCCACAGACACAGCTCTGACTGTGAAGTTGTCCTGTTGCATTTCTCTGCATTAAGTGGATGTAACTTCTTCAGTTTTTCCCACAGCAGAGTGTTTGTTCCCCCACTCGGGGCGTGTGGTATATAAACAGCCACAGTAGCTCCACTGTTTATGAGGAAGGACCAGGGACCTTTTCTGGGTGGCATCCAATAATAGACTGATCCAAAACCAACCATCGCTTGTGGAATAGGTGTGTGGAATTTAGCTTTAGCTCTGCTGGGGCTTAACGATTGAGTTATATGTCATCACGCACCCATATTCATGAAAAGATAGACTGGTATATACTGACACATATGAGAGAAAACACAGAAAACCCCTGCAGGACGGAGAGTGTTGAAAAGAGAGGTGTGGACTGAAGGACTGCATGAACACAGGCTCTTTCACACCTCAGAAAATACACACTCACACTGTACATACAAGTTAATCCAGTCATATCCTGATCCCAACTCAGGTAAGAACACAATTAATGAACGCTGGATTAAATGGAAAAACCATCCTAATCAAAACTGTACTAAAATTGAAATCCATTTTTAAATCCATTTAAATAATTTTTTGTATAAAGTTTTTTTTTTAACTATTCACACATACAAACCCCAGGAACAGAGATGTAAAAAAGACTGAAGGCTATAATGGATCATGAGGAATATCACTGTCTTTGATTACAGTAAGATGTGTTTCACCATATATATAGGCTCAATTATTAAAAACAGGACAATACATTTTATCAACATCACAGAGGAAAAATACTCAACATGGTATTAACATTTATGATTGAAAGTAAGTGAGAATGTTACAACAATTTCCTAAATATTAGGATACATCTAGTATTACTGTAGAAATGGACTTTTACTACTTTCCTCTGGGATATTCTCCACTACTGCACAGAAATAGAATTTAAGAGGAGTAATGTGTAATTTGTTGTGATCGTTGTCTGTCTTGAACAAATACAAAAAATAGAAAAGCCATCTTGGATTGCAAATGTCATCAAATCATCAATACAAAAATATGTATAATAATAATTGAAATACAAGATAATGTGAAATTATGTTACAATACAGATCTACTGATACTAAGCCCATGTGGTTTGGAAACCTGCATCATGATAAACTAACACAAAATGGTAACTGTCCACTAATTCAGACAGTTTAATGTAGAAAAAGTACATCTAATATATATGTGTGCATTTACTGACCTTTATCTTTGATACAAAAAGCATCCAGATGTGCAGCGTCCTCTGTAGCATTTTCTGTTCTTACATCCACCGCTTTCAGTGCACTGCCCACGACATTACACACTGTAGTCCTGCACATAGATAGATAGATAGATAGATAGATAGATAGATAGATAGATAGATAGATAGATAGATAGATAGATAGATA
>JAPQRQ010000003.1:6210226-6235841 GCA_037367365.1 Apogon talboti
TAGATAGATAGATAGATAGATAGATAGATAGATAGATAGATAGATAGATAGATAGATAGATAGATAGATAGATTACAGATGATGTTGCGGCGCTTTAATATTCACATAAACACATTCATTAATTAATGATAATTCAATAAGAGAGTGAGTCACCTAAAGCAAACCATTTAAGCAGCCCTAAGGGACTCTATGATTGAGAGTGTTCATAATTAAAGAGAGTGCATTTACTTTGAAAACATCCAGCGGCAGCATTACACCACTGATATAAACATGGTGTAAATGAGGAGGTCTCTCTTAAGAGTATTCGAAAATATTTACAATATGGTGGTTTTGCTATGCATTTGTTTATTTTCTGTATCATGCTACTCGTGGTATTGTAACCCTAAGGTTTATTAGGTTGGAGCTTGTGTCATTTGAGTTCACGCTGAACAGTTCAATTTCATCTCCAGAGAAGGAACCCAGCTCATTACTCACTGTCACTTATTAAAGGGCTTATCACCAAGCCAATATAAAGAATCAGTACAAAGTGTGCTTCTTCACCCACATGCACAAAACCTACATTCTTATTTAAAAAATATAACAATGACTAGTAATTCAAACATGACATATAGTAATTTATATTACATTATAACATTCCGTCCTTACATTTTGTAAATTAACAAACCTAACTTGCTGTGAAAGACTTTTATTTTGTTATTAATGGTTTTACTTTTTAAGAGCTGTACAGTTTGATTTGTTTTAATTGGTTGTTGATACAGGGCATGATATATCAACAAATTAATGAAATATTTATGTCGACCATGTACCATCCTCTCATGCGAAGACTTCCACCCCTTTGCCACAAAATGTAAATTCTTCTTTGTCTGCCACAGCAGAAGTCTTAAACCAACATGAGGATTGTTGTTTCAGCAAGATTATACTGACTGCACATCTGCAGTTCACAGCCTCTATATCAGCTGAAATAGTCAGGAAATATGTAAAGGGCATTACAATGATAACTTTTAGAGGCCAAAGTGGCAAAGATTTTCACTTTACTTGTCTTGGAGTCTTTTGTGCAGACAGCATGAGAGTTATTACACTAATCTTGTGTTACCTGACCCCAGGTTTAATTTGACACATGTATTACCCGTAGAGGCCATTCATTTCTGAAATTCTGCGCGCATACAGTATACCCTAAATTTTCTTTTTATTTCCTCATAAAGAGAATGAGAAATGAATAAATGTATTTGCTTATTACAAACATACTAATGGTGGTGTAAGACATTTTCTGTAATTTGTGTAAAAACTTTGTGCTCTGCCTTTTAAAAGATAAGACATAATGTATATTTGCTTAATAACACCATAAAAAAACTGGGGCTCTGGTTTATGTCTATATGCCTTAGATAAAGATATACTTCAGACACACATACATTCTGCTCTTTATGTCACCATCAGATTTCTTTCTTGGTCCAATGTTATTATAGTGTGAGAGTATGTATGTGTATAGTCATAGTACAAGCTGCAGTATCAGCCTCTGCAACATTACTATCACACTATGACACATTAGGAACACATGTTCCCATGTAGGCGACTCTAAATAGACCCAGAGCAGTTGTCTAAAAATGCAACGAGTAAGCAAGCCTTAGAGACTGTATTTAGGAAGAGTGCTGAGTAAATAGTCTATTTTTATAAAGTTTATAGCATTATTAGCCTATTTTTCAGAAGATAAAACTGACTCAGTCCTCCCAGGTCCGTCAAAGTGTGATCCCACAGGGCCTCCCAACACCAATCAAACCCATGATGGACTTTAAAACTTTGCCTACGATAGGAAAAGTCATTAAAAGTCAGACATATCACACTTTTCATTAGAACAGGTTTTGCCGGTAACATTATTAACCACGCATCATTAAATGGGAAAGGTAGTGGCCCGCTGGTTCTGGATGTGTGTGTGTTGCTTGCGTAACTGAGTTAATCAAAGCATCAGTAATTGGAAAGAATTTGACTGGCAGCGCAGTGAGACTGTGAGAAGCAGTGTGAGTCATACGGCATGCATGTGCCATGCTCACTTGAGCTTATAAGGACAAAAGTCTGAGCAGGAGAAACGGGCAGCAAGACAAAAATCACCAAGAAAACACGCCAAAAGATACAGAAAACACAAAGACTGTTTTCACATTAAACTATGGCGGCTGCAGATATTTCTGTGTGTGGAAGAGAGAGGGCAGGAGACAGTAGAAAAGAGACTGACCTCTATAAAGTAAAAACCCATTTCTCAAATCTCTCACCTTACACGACATAACCCTTACATATCCACGTATGGATTCAGGACACTTCCTTTTAGACAGTATTGTGTTTGGTTACCCGGGCAACGAGATCTATGAGTGACAGGTAAGACGAGGATGCTAAGATAGGTGAGTGAATTTGAGACATGATTATGCAACAAACCTAAAAAAAAAAAATGATGTCAATGTAGTTCAGGAGGTTGGACAAACATACACTAACACCAGAGTGTGAATTCTGATGAACTGTCAAAACAAAATCCACACGAGTCAATTTACACATACAGTCCACCCCAATGAATCATTTAAAATCATATATAAACATATGTTCTGCTGACTGGAGATTGAATGTTTGAGATGATGTCGTCATTAACTACAGTGGTCTTTGTTTGGATGAAGTCAAACACATAAAAAAAAGAAAAAAACTGAAAGTACAAGGAAGAATAGACATGATATGGGTGTATATTATACAAAGACGCAACTAAAGCTATAATTTTTAGTTACGTTCCTGGATCAGATAGTTACCTTCACAGATAATTTGACTTTTTTGCATCTTTAAACAGTAGTCAGACATTAAATTAATTATTGATGCATGTTCAGTGTAGGTGAAGGCAGATAAAAAGTTTAAGCTTCATTTTCTTCATACAAATATTCCAAAATACACCCAATTTCTGCTATATAAAAAAACATATGCCACTCAGTATGGAAGTACATGTCCCATTTTCACAAAACAAGGAACGATGATTCTGTTGTTCATCATTTCCTTCAGAAACCCATTAAGCTCAGACCAGGAGGCATGAGCACATCACACCAAACCATTTACATCATCCACTGGTCTATTGTTTGAACACGGCCTTGGAAAACCTTAGAAAAACCTCTCCTTTAAAGATGACATATGAGTGAACATAAAGTGGGCGGAGGGATGTATCAGAGGGGAGGGTGGGAAATATGAGGGGCTGTAAATCATGCTTTGTCTCACTCACTCTATAATAATCTCATGCAGCAGTTTGTTGATAATGGCCATAAATAAAAATGGACAGTAATGCGCAATTAAGCAGTCACTCCAACAGCACCTGCTATTATAATAGAGCTGTTACATACCTGGTGATTTAGGTAATATTACTTGTGGCACCTCTGGACATAATATGAACCCAAGACATGAATATTTTATTCTACCACAGCACAGGAGTCATAATGTTTGCTCAACTAAGTACAGCCACGATTCCACTAAGATAAAAGATGAAATGCACTTTCATTAGTTGCTTTTCTCCCTTCTTGACCTGCAAATGCAGTCAATATAGAGCAGTATTTTAAAGATTCTTTTAATGAGGATGCACTCTTTAAAAATGAGAAAACACCACAATCTACATTATGAGAAACATTCATTTGTGCATAAATGATCAGTGATGACTAAATTAATTTTCCTGACCATTTTACACTATGTCTGCATCACTGTACAATATAGACTTGAATAAATAAACCAGTAGTTACAAAGAGACAAGCTTGAAAAATCATAACTTTGTTTTAGGTGTGTTTATGCATGTACTAAATACTTTATAATTTAGTATAATGGAATTGGTTGAAAGTAAACGGTAACAACGTTGTCTTTTTTTCTCATCAGCAAAAACAACAAGAATGTATGCTAATGTTTCACACTAATCAATTCAATATTATAAGTTGGACTATTCAGCAGTAATATAATTTAGTTTATATAATTAGAATATGGAGGAGCCTTGGCTTCTAAACTGCTGTTTTGAAGCCAGTACTTTGCAATTTGTTGACTTTTTAGAGCCAGAAGTGACCATATTTGTACAAAAGGGGCAGGGTCCAAGGGGTCAAAGGTGGGATAATGCTTAGAAAATCCACAAAAGTCATCAAGTATTGTGTAGGTCATTTTAGAGTCTTGTTAGTGCAACCTATTAGCCACAACAACAGTGAGTCTGACAGGAAAAAATGGATTATAAATCAAATGAACTTTATATTATATTATATTATATTATATTATATTATATTATATTATATTATATTAATTTAATTTAATTTAATTTAATTTAATTTAATTTAATTTAATTTAATTTAAATATGGACCATTTATTAGAAATAAAACAAATGAGAAGAATGACTTCTTGGAAAAATTATAGACTCAGTCTTTTTAGAAAGAAGTTTAATACGAGTCTATGGGATCCAGGGCTCTTTGGAGCCAACCAGTGGCCGTAAACAATATTTAAACATTGAGATACTTGTGCATTGGCTTCATATTGAAGTCAAGGTCCTACCCCATGCTGAAAATTAAAGCTTACATGGTGACCCAAAGAAGAAATCCTGTCCAGTCTTTGAGCATGGCTGACATAGAATGGCCTTAATTGTCCTGAGTACCTCCATAACTGCCTTTTCTCTTGCTGCTACAGTGTGCATCACTAGCACTTTGACAAAACAACCAACCACCTCCCAACACAAACCAGGCTCCAATGCAAACTCCACATAAGCACGATATCATGCACAAAAGTTACATACTGCACCTTTAAGATTTATGCATTAAAACCGCACGCATACAACTGTGTAATCTAAATGGATAGATAATTTACATGCACTAGACAAGTCAAACCCAATAAACATATAGTCTGTTATGTAACAGTGTGACACAAACATATGGCCTACATTTATGTGAACCTAAACCACAAACAGGATGAGGACACGTCCAGGTGGAAAACAGGTGGAGGAGGAGGTTTTAAGACTGACGGAGCTCTAGATGGGTGACACACTGTGAAACATGTTACAGGGGTGTGAAAGATGACGTCCATTGACCATCATGTATCGAGCAGGAATCGCACAGGGTGACAAAAACATACCAGATGTTCACACTTACACATCATTTATGAATATCCCTTGTCTTTACACAGTAAAACCCAATTATGCTGGTCTCATACCAAAGTGGGATCTCCGGATAGGGATAAAGGGCAGTTTCTTTTAACTTGTAACTTATGAGGAGTATCTGCAGTCTGTAACTTACTCACATGAGCCACAGTGTGCAGGCCATGGTATTTATAGGTGATATAATAGTATGGAACCCAATGGAGGTCAACCAACTGCGGAGCTTTAAAAACTGTTGAAATTATGTCTGATGTTGGGATTGATTAAATCTGTTGAATTGACCATCTGATGTGGGTGAAATAAATATCTAAATAGGGATGAAATAAATATAAATCTACATTAAAGTAATGCATCAAGTAATTACAAACTGGATTTGAAATTGCCTATAAAGATCTTGGGAATTCTACATATGATTTTATTTATTTATTTTAGCTGTTTTCTCAAAGTTGATTTTTAGATTGATCGGAGCTGATACTGATAGTTTATAGTAAATATCTATCATGTCAATTAAATGTGTTTTATGTGTGTGCTATGTCTAATATCCCTGTTTGGACTCGAAATTGGAAACTAGACAATAACTAATATGATTTATGAATAGGTCATGTAAAAGTAATGAGGATTTTTTTTTTTTTCAGTCATTCTATGTTACAACTCTGCAATATTTCCCATCAGTCCATTCCTTTATACCAGTTTTTTACGCTGGTTTGTTTTTGGTAGATGATCACTTTTATTATACACTTTTTGACTGGTGTTTAAGTCATGGTATTTGTATAATATGTCATTGCTTCATATATTTAACCCATAAAGACCCAAACATCCATCACCGACCAAAACCATGTGCTGATGTAAACTGTTTAAAACCTGTTACCCACTAATCCTATTAATACATGTAAATAATTGGTGTAAAATGCAGTTTGTCATCTTTTCATGGTCATCAGATATGACCCATTCGGACATTGAGAGGCTCCATAGTTACCATGGAAACACCGTCATCTTCTACAACATTGATTCATCAGTGAAACCCATGGAGTTGGATCAATGACAGTGGATGGACATGCTTGTTTTTATGTTCAGTTAATGATAGATTTTACTGAAAACATCAGTAAAATGACAGAATCCTGCAGAACTTTCTCTATATACACTTAATGCTCGCATACTGAGTTTATATTGCAAACTAGCCTTTTACTTTTAAAAAAAATAGCACCTGAGCTTCGATTTGAGAGGAGCAAACACACGCCCATCACTGAGAATCATACATCATGTAAATCTGCATCATGTTGCAGCTAATATTGGGGGTAAATCCTCCTATTTGACCTGCCTTCCTCCACGACCCCTTTGACCCTCTAGTTCGTCTCTGTCCGTTGGGTGCTGAAAGCTGTGTGTCATGTTACCGTGGAGATGAGAGGTGTAAATGGAGGCAGTTGTCGACATGACACCCCGGCTCAGAATTCCCTCCTGCTCCAGGAAGGAACAGAGGAGTCATTCTCCCTCTCTTCCTCTCAGCTTTTTCTCTTTCCCTCCTGAAATGTGTCACTCTCTCCTTCTATCTTCCTACTCCCTCTTTAACAGCCGCTGCTGCTTTTACGCATTTTCTCTTCTCATCTGTTCTTGTAACCTCCATCGGACGCATCAAAATGACCTTTGACATCGCTGGAAAATCTCATCTGCCCTCTACCCTGGAAAAACAAAGCCTTTTCTCTTACTACACACACACACACACACACACACATACACACACACATAATGAAGACTTTTTTCTGTTCTTACCCCACTACGCCCCCGTAGAGCCACCCACGGGTGCATGGGGAGAAGAAGCAATCTACCACAGCATGACGGAGCTCTTCTGCTGAAGCCAAACGGGCATGTCGTGAGGCACAAGCTCGCTCAGCGTCTTGGAAACCCAGCAGACCAGAGGAGTTTCTCAGGTCCAACACGAACAACTGACCTAAGGAGAGAGTACAGTTATTTATTTATCCTTTTTTTAGCAGGAGTATAGGATAAAAGGTTAGGAAAAAATAAACGCAAAACAAGTTTGTAGTGCAAAAAGGGATATGTAACATGACAATGCACATTACACGTCACAGTGGACAAACACAAAATATACAGAGGTCAAGGAGATAAAAAGGTTAATATGAAGCAAAAGAAACCACATCGTCCCACTGGAACCTCGCAAGACTGAGTATTTCAAGTATGTTTCTCAATAACACTGGGGTCTACAATAATAAAACACTTCACCTAATCAGATTACAATCTCCCAGTTCATCTAATCTGTCTGCAAAACAGAAAAAGACTTTATGTCAATGGAAAAAGGGTCCACAAGATGAATAACGTAATTATATGAAATGTTCTGAACTACATTGTATTTGTTCGTTTACCCCTTCCACACATGAATTTAAAAAAGCTGAGTAGGATTTTATGTTTTTTCACTACTTCCAAAAAAGACAATTGGAACAGCTGGCATTTTTCCCCCCAATATATCTTATTTTTTGCAAGATACATAACCACACATCAATTGTTCTAATGTTCTTTAATGGAAAATATTGTATATATTTTTAATGTGTCCACCAAGATAATTTATGATTGTCAGAGGAAAAGACACCAGCTGAAAATCTAAAATGTCATTCAACAGTATTCATATTAATGCATTTGGGCTCATGACTGCCAATTTTTAAAAATCACAATAAGCATTAGCAGCTGACTGAAACATTAAAAATATGACTGCACAGAAATGAAGACCTCCTGCCCTCATATGCTCATATTTTCTCAAATCTGTCCACCTGCAGTCTTGTTTTGTATCAACAGCTACTGATTATGACTAAAATATTATCTGATAAGACATAAAAAACTGGACTGTGAATTGATCTGATATGAAGTATGTAATATTGGTAGAAAAACTGCACATTTGGAGCCATTACTTCAAATATTGGCAACTGTAATGGACCCCAAGCCTGAAAGGGTTAAATATCCTTGACCTGTACGCTGAGACTGGGATAGGAGCACCAGTTTCAAAAAATGAATTCCTGGTATTTATAGAAATGGTTGTATCTTTTAAAAAAAAACAAACAATAATTTATTCTTTATCTATATCATTCCTGTGACTCCATTTGCAGGCAATTCAGATGTTCCGTATCCGCCACATAACAAACATGAGTAAACTAAAATAAAAAAAAAAAAAAAAAAAAAAGAACAAAACACTGCAAAAATAAAAATAATAATGTTAATACGGACGGATACGGACTGAAATTACATTACAATGCCGTGAAAAACATAGCACAACAATAAAACAGAGAAATGCAAAGAGAACTGCGCCTTTACGCTCGGCCGATACATCCATGGTTTATCACAAACAGGTGGAGTCGGTTCATCCCAGGGGCTGTGCTCTGACCCTCATTATCACATTATTATTACACTAATATTTGCACACAACATGTCAATAATCATGATAATTTTAACAGGCATCTGTTGTACATACAGTAAAGAACTGTGGTGCGCACTATAATATGACACGCACCCATTACGCACGGGTTTAGACTGAGGCTGTGCTCTTGTACTGTCGTAATAATATTCTATATTTAATAATAATATACTATATATTTTATAAGAGAGACTCCAAGGTCGGAAAGCAGAACATGATCTATGAGGATGACTGTAATAATCCAGGTGTGCGCTTCAACAAGTGCGCCTAAAGAGCGTGTGGCGCATCACCAGTGATGCGCCACACTCCACAAGTGAGTGAAAGCACATTTAAGGGACTTTAATTCATGTTTATAATGTTATCATGTTAAAATATATTAAAATAAGATTGACTTACCGTCTGCATTAACAACAGAGGCCAGGACAAGACAAGTCACGCATCCAAAGAGCAGTGATAAAACATTTTGGCAACAACGATCCAGCATCTTTTTGCGCCCTCGGTTTTAAGCAAAATGTCACTTTTTTGAGGTTGAACAACGTTTTCCAAAACTTCCAGATCAACTGTTATTGACTTATTGTAGATCACAACAATAGTGGAATGGGGGGGAAAGTGCCTTGCTCCCTCCTGGTGGCAGACTGACTGAAGGTAAAGCTTGTTGACAAGTGCGGAGATAACGGAAAGAAGGCGGCTGGAGCGGCTCAGGAGCGAAGGTGCGCAGTTTATCTTCCCAAATAGTCGCCCTCGCAAGCAGATAGAGCACCAGTGTGAAAACTTGCGTGTCCACGTTAGTAAATACGTCACGGGTGAAAATCTTGAGGGTGGGCAAAAGAGGCAGTGAGATAAACTGACGGACTGGTCCTTTACAGAAACAGAGAGAGAGAGTGGAGTGGAGTGGATGAAGAAAAGCTGCTGCTGAAGTTCTCTTGAGCAAGTTGTCATAGATATCTACCTCAGCTATAGAGTCCAAGTGTTGGGAGTTTATTTTTTTTAGGTTGAAGTACAACAGATTTTCACCAACTTTTCCAGTCAGTGTTTTTTTTTGATTCAGGACCAGATCCTTTGAGCATATATGGCTGTGATTGTGTTTGTTGTGTCCCATTTGTTGAGTGGGATAAGGATAGATGACCGCAGACAATAGACATCACTGTAGCATTGTATGAGTGAACCTGCAGGTGTAGATAACCAGCCTCCATACAACAAGAGCATATATATACAGAATCCACAGCAGGAACAGTAAAGCAACATCAGGACCTTTAAAATGTTTAACACAAGGTATCGCAGTGTGCACATATGTGTAATGAATATCCTTGTTCACACATGGAAACAACGCCATGTCCACCTTTTTTTCAATAATATACAGACAGACACTGGTGTAGGTTTTATTGGGGGGTGTCACATTTAGTGAGGGTATCTGGGAATCCCCCAGAACCCTTTATTGGGCAAGTGACTATTTTTGGTCATTTCCATACACGTTGCAAGACACTCACAGCAACAGTTACAGTGAGGACAGTGAGGCAATAATCTCAGGTCCAATGTGGTCTACAGGGTCTGTAAGATCCACCTCTGCATGAACAGTGAGTGTACCTGCTTTGTTAGGTACCATGAAGTAATGGTACTAATGTAAGGAATGATGTTCAAAGGGATAATGTGTCTGGATCAGCATTTATGTTGTTCTAATGTTCTAAAATATGTGTTCCTTTCACATTACATGTATTTTTCTCATATTTTTTATATTTACTTGTTGTATTTATTTATTTATTTATTTTGCCGCATATGGGCGAGGAACCAAATATGGTAACTTCATTGACCTTGATTTTCTACATGAAAAAATTTCACAAAAGTCTTGTTATGTCCTCCAATAACACACTAAGTTTGAAGTTTTGAATTTCAGAGTTTTTCTGAGTGTCTGATAAAGGGTTAAGAAAATCTGATATCAAATGTTTTCAGCTATAAACATGTAGCACATATTGGGTTTCTTCCTGAGACTCAAGCTTACAAGAATACATAATGAATTGTCACAGACCTTATGGAGGGAAAAGGCAACAAACCATTAACTATTATTATAATTCTTAGTATCCTGAAAAATGAGGATCAGAGTCTGAAATTCACTTTTTGCAGCAGCTCTCTGCTCATAATTTGTGTGAAGCCACAGCTGAACATTAATAACTGATTAAAACATTCATTTAAAATCTGTGTATGTGCTCATAATTCATGTGCATCATGTGTCCATCTGTCACACACACTGTTGTGGTTATATGTGTAATGGTAATGGCAGTTTTTGACTTTTTTTTAATCCAAAACTCCTCTGTTTCAACTGTCATTGTTCTAAATACTGAAGAGGGAAAATCCCCCCCATTCCCCCTGAAATCCACATTTATGCAGTAAACATAACAATGCCTCCATCCATAGAGCACAAAGGGTCACTGAGCAGTCTGAGTGTGAAAAAACTGTGAATCATGTACTTATGGTCCTCACGGTCAACAGATCTCAACTGAACACCCATTGGATATTTTGTGTCAGACAGTTCTCTCCGCGTCCATCATGAAAACACCAACAGACAGAATATCTTTTGCTAGAATCATGTTCATCACTCCAGAAGAGTTGACACATTGTAGAATCAATACCAAAGCTCCATCAGTGCAGCTGTAGTTGGTCAGCACCTCGCAAAGGCCGCTAAGATTCTTTGTGTTACCTGTGTATATGTACAAGGGTCACTGATTTTGGGGCTTTAATGTTATACAGTATTTAGTGTTCGTTTTCGGACTGTTCTGTGAATGTAGGAATATTGTCATGTGTTAAAAGCCTTTGGTTTGACTCCACTTTTGTACGGTGGAAAAATTCAGCACAAAAGGGAGAAGATGATACTCCTTAAATGGAAGGGTTTTCTGTTCACAGTGGTAGATAAATGTACGCAGTTTACCAGCTGAAGACTTTTACATCCCCTCGTAAGAAGGAGTGATACTGCAGGTCATTCCTCCCCAAGAGCCATACAATAGTTCACAGGAACCCCCCCACCCACCCATATCACACCATGTGCATGTGCAGCCACTATGTAAATATGTATAAAGTCTTATCTTATCTTATCTTAAATACTGCACTTAAATTGTACTGAGTATTTCCATTTTTTGGAACTTTATACCCCTGGGTTTTGCTTCATTCCATTTGTCTCATAGCTTCTCTCCAGTAAAAGCCTCTCCAGGTGTGTTGATTCTGAACTGATTCTGATTCTGAAACTGAAAGTATAAGTATATCCTTAATGAGCTTTTTTTAATTAAAGGTTACAATTCTCTTCCTTCTTAAGCTAAATAAACTCTCTAAACCTATGTATAATTTGCTTTAAAATGCATTGTCATAAAGCTGAAAACAATAATTTACTTTTTAGAGATATTGGTTTTTGCACGACACTGATACAAATGAGATGATCTAATAGAATGGGATGCATTGCTGTAGATGCTGCTATTAACTGTAGAATTTCCCCACAGTGGGATTAATAAAGTCATATCTTTTCTTATCTTATCTTATCTTATCTTATCTTATCTTATCTCATCTTATCTTATCTCATCTTAATTTATCTTATCTTGTCTTAGATTGAACTATAAAATTAGCTCCAACTTTATCATCTCGTACACGTTAACATCTCTAAAATGAATCCAAAAACATCATATATAACATATATCATAGCACTGCTGGGAAACCTTAAAAAAAAGGAAAAAAGTAATGAAATGAAAAAGCTAATCCTAAAGGAGTTACACCCCTGCTGAAGACTCACACATATTCACAGGCACCAGTTTCTTTCTTTCAAATCCCATTTGTTTCATTTTCACAATTCTCCTTGTTCCCTCTGCTCCCAACGTTCACACACTCAAACCCTCCACTGATGTGTTTCCATGTCAGTCATCCTTCTCAGCATTCATCCGTCACATTTTTCCACCCTATATTCATGTACATTTGACATCCCTCGAATGTTTCTGATAATTCATGGGTGTCCCATTGAGAAGAGGGGGCTACGGTGGGCTGTGGTCCTGACTCATGGACAGGGGCTATTTCTGGAGGGGCGGTGGTCGCCACAGACAGGAGGAGAGAGACGGTGATTCACACCTCAGAGAGGCGGGTGAGAATTATGTTTTCTGCAGGTGTCTGGTGTTAGGGGACAGACACGCGCTCAGACATCACACAGGTGTGTAATCTGACAGGACTTCCTGTACCCACCCACCAGACAATCTCCACTGTGGAAGTAAACACACGCCACACATCGACCACAAGATTGCTCAGAGTATGTGTGAGACCAGGGACATCCCATGTGAGACAGACTTGTCAGAATGAGGTACGGTGCAGGTGAATGACTGACTCAGAGGAAATTACTGGTCATACTGGTGTGGGACAAGGAGGGAGGGGTGGCTTATCTCCATAGTAACACCCTCATAGACTTTGACAGGGCTGTCCACAGAAACAAACCAAAAAGCAATTCTGGAACCTCACAATTAAAACGGCAAAGAAGTGAATTTTTAAATAGTTGATTTGTTTGTGTGTTTGTACAACTAAAAAAATTAAACACTCCAAATTTTCTTTAAGATCTGAGTCCTTCTTGGTAGTTCTTCTCGTTTCAACTGGACTGGTTTCATTCTTTTGAAACTGGTTTTGTTCTTTTTCTTTTCAAAAGAACAAAACCAGTCCAGTTGAACCAAGAAGAACTACCAAGAAGGACCATGACCTGGGCAAATGAGAACCTACACAGACATCTAAGATCTGAGAGACCCAAACTTCTGGAATGTGGTTAACACTCTGATACAGCACCAACTGCAAAGTGAACCCCTGAATTTCTAATGTTTGGAACATCAGACAGTGGTTCCATAGTGGAATGTGTGATACCATGTAAATCATATGAAGGACATGTAGTCCACATGTGAATATCTGAGATTATATGGAAAACATGTAATCACACGGAATGTCTTTCACATGAAAAGTTGTTCCAAACCTGTATGTTCCCCATATGCATCACAAGTGATCACATGAAAATTTAACTGAACTAATTTAACATTAGTTCAGGTCAGCCACAAGTCAACTTCAGCCTGAATATGAAATGACTGACAGCAGCAATTCTCAAACCCAGGCCTCATGGGCTGTTTCTATTCTGTGCCTCCCACTGGTTAACCCTTTATTGGGCAAGTGACTATTTTTGGTCATTTCTGCATGCATTACAAGACAGTGCCAGCAACAGTTACAGTGAGGACAGTGAGTCTCAGGTCAAATATGGTCTGCAGGGTCTGTAAGGTCCACCTCTGCATGAACAGTGAGGGTACCAGCTTTCTTAGGTACCCTGAAGTAATGGTACTAATGTAAGTGATGATGTTCAAAGTGATAATGTGTACGTTGACAGGTGTCTGGATCAGCACTTATGGTGTTGGAATGTTCTAAAAGTGATGTTCTACTGTTCACATGTACACATGTACCTGTCACCTTACAAGTGTTTTTCTTGTATTTTTTATATATACTTCTTGGATTTTTTTTTTTGCCACATATGGGTAAGTAACCAAATATGGTAACTTCATTAACCTTGATTTTCTACATAACAATATAAAAATTTTAAAAATTTCACAATATAATAAAGTCTTGTTATGTCCTCCAATAACACACTAAGGTTAAAATTTAGAATTTCAGAGCCTTTCTATGAGTGCCCTTTAAAGGGTTAATCTCATTTGTGATGCCGTATTTAAACTGAGAACAGCCTTGTTGTATGGGTTAGAGACAGTGGCACTGAGGAAAAGACAGGAGGCAGAGCTGCAGGTAGCAGAGGTTAAGATGCTGAGGTTCTCTTTGGGAGGGACCAGGATGGATCGGATCAAGAATGAGTACATCAGAGGAACAGCACACGTTAGATGTTTTGGAGAAATAGTCAGAGAGGCCAGACTTAGATGGTTTGGACATGTACAGAGGAAGGATAGTGAAAATATTGGTCGAAGGATGCTGAGGTTGGAACTGCCAGGCAGGAGGTCTAGAGGAAGACCCAAGACCAGATTTATGGATGTAGTGAAAGAGGGCATGAAGGTAGCTGGTGTGAGAGAGGAGGATGCAGAGGACAGAGTTAAATGGAGGATGATGATTCGCTGTGGTGGTGATCCCTGAAGGGAACAGCCAAAAGGAACAGAAGCAGAAGCTAACATTGATGCTTCAGTCCTCTGCCTCTGCTGCTCATCCTCACAGCCACTCCAGCTCCACCTTGACATTCTGAATCTGACTTAATGTAATTTCTTATCAATAATTTCTCTTCCGTCCTGCTCCCTATAGGGGGGTCTTATGGTTCATCCTGTCCAGGCCACTACTGTCTAAAGAAAGTCTTCATTTGTGCATAAGTAGAAGGACATGCAGATCCCAGGAAAGAGACACTTTTCTGGAAATTATAACTTATGTCCATAAAATACTTTAAAAAAATGTATAAGTGGTCCTTACTGAATGTAATTTTTCTATAACTGAAGACTAATGGGGATAGAGTATACACAAGATGCATGTGACTGAACATCAGGGTAATTGCATCTAATGCTAAATTTTAAACTCTCCCTAAAGTTGAAACATTAGCATTGTGTCCTTTAACCAGAATCATAATGTCAGTCCCATCCATTCATCCCTGCATCACAATCTGTCATTTATACTGACAGATGTGTTTTGACTTTGATCTTTGACCTTCAGCCATCCCAATATTTCCAGTTCATCCTTAATCTAAGTAAACATCTGTCCCAAAGTGGGAAATATTCTGTTAAGCTGTGCCTGGTATATTGCATTTTAGATGTAATGTGGTCCAACTGACAGACAAACTTTATAGGGATGCATGGACACATCTAGATGTTTTCAAGTTTTCATTTGTAAAGAATGTCTCAAAAGATATATAGAGATATACAGATGTGTAAAATTAGAATAGAAGTCAGTTTAACCTCCTAGGACCCACTGTCCACATGAGGACAAGAAATTCACAGCTTTATACAAAAAATAAAAAAGGAACAACTGTCCACCGCAAATGACATTCCATAAAAATATTAAGAATGCATCTGAAAAAACTGTTGCATCATGATGTTTCCAATATAAGCGATTATTTAATTAAAAAAAGCCAAACTCAAAAACCTGTGGGGCTCCTGGATCTTAGGAGGTTAAGGGTGAAAAAAGACAAAAAAAAATCTGAAAATAAACAATAATGAAAACATATTTACATGATTATGGTAGAGAGATGACTAAGGACATGACTAACTGAATGGTATGGACGTCTGTAGGTAGTATAGATATACTCATGCTGTATCAAAAACCCGCCCTGCCCAGTATGTGACTGTATTTATGTGGAGGCATCGTGGGCCTTGTTTGGCGTTGGTGCTGTAAATGGGAACATCAGGACACATTCTGCACTGAGCCGACAGCCGCAGCCAAGCCAGTATGAGAAGGGCACGGAGCTATTCAAAGAACTGACTTAATTAATTTGACTTCTGATGAGAGATTGTTAATTACCATGCGATGCAGTGAGATGTGGTGGCGCGGGGCTAAAGACGCACTGCAAACACACCAAAGGCTGCATTTTAACACAGGCTTCATAAAATGCATGTGTCTGTGCTGACGTGCACACACAGAGTGGATCCTTTGTTTCAGGCTCTTCTCAAAGTCGCCTCTGTTACATCTCGAAGGCAAAACATTTTAGGTGCATCAGTAAGGAACATATGCACCTATTAAATGCCATTTAACTGCTGGTATGTCACTTATAACAGTTCAGAACTACTATTTCCATTTCAAATGCTCAAGATGTCATGATGCTTCTTTTCAGCTCTCACATTAACAATCTAATCTAAAATGCAGTTCATCACTATTTAACAGCTTCAAATCACAGGCTGTGTTGAAAAAAAATTTTTTAAAATCTGCATAGACAGCCTTACAGTTTGGGATCTCCTGAGTGTTGAGTGAAAGAACAGGGTCTGGCAGCTACAGACTGTGCTACATACCTTCACTGACAACTTCCACCACTCAAACTGGGATGATTTAAGCACGGTTAAGTCAATAGTTGTGATTCAGAACTGCCATTCAGAGCGATCAAGATGGTGTTTGTAAAAACCTACAAGGAAGTGCTGCCTGGCAGGCTTGAATAGACTTCTGGACATAACTTGTCAACAGCAGAGGAAGAAAGTTTTAATACTAATAACACACAGTGACAGAAATCCTGTTGACAATCGCTATGAAATGTATTGCAAGAAAGTGGAAATCTGACACCGACCTCCCAATTCAGATGTGGTTAAGTGAAGTCAGTAGTTGTGTGCCCCTGGAGAAAATAACCTACTGGATGCACAACAGAAGTGGGATGCTCTATAAGATATGGCAACCATTTTTAAACTATATGGAAAATCTACCAGCACATCAGATCGATCAAGCTTGAAGTACTGGAGCAGGACTGTAGGACCTAGGAGGTGTGAGGTTAACATGTGTCTCTCTTCCCTTGTTTCTTCTTCTTTTTTCTTTCTTTCCTTCTCTCTTCCTTATGTGTGTCTGTGATCGGCTATCTCTGGCTCGCTTGCGGTGGGCTGGGGAGGTCGCTTTATCTTGTATGTATGTAATTGTATTGCTGTTATGTGAAAAATCCAAAATAAAATATTAAAAATAAATAAATAAATAACACACGGTGAAAATAGTCCACGACTAGTAGAAGTTCTGCATGTAAAACTTTACTTCAGTAAACATGTGATCATAAAAGTGTATTTTCAGTATGAAAAGTCAAAGTGTTCACTGTGCAGTAAAACGGTCCCTGTCAGTGTTTTACTCTGATGTGTATGGATTCATTTTACTGCTGCATTAAAATTTATGTTGCATTTTACTGCTATAGATATGGAGTTCAATTGAAGTACTATATATACTCTTGGTAGTTCACTCTACTGCAATGCATCATATTCTATAAGAACGTCATATATTTGTAGTGTTGCTGTCCTGAGAGAGTCGCGTATTTCTAAAAAGTCAACTTTTTATGAACTCAGAAAAACAGGCTTGTTTTCATCTTTGTGACAATGTGTTTCCCAGCGAATCCAAGGAGATTTACAAAGAGTTAAGTTTGCCTAAGGAGGAGAATTTACTCAACCTTTAAATGGACACTTGAACACTTGAGTTTATCACAAACATTCAAAATCTTGCAGATATGTGGGTTTTCATGGAGGTAGAAAATGAAAAGTCCAAATCTGAAAAGGAAGTAAAGCTGTCAGACAAAATAGTAGGGTGTAAGTTGGAATGGAAATACTCAAGTAGAGTACAAGTACCTGAAAATATATGTACGTCATGAGCTGAGGTTGTTGCCTTTAGGTCTGTCTGTCTATTTGTCTGTCCGTCTGTCTAGCTGTCTATCTGGCTGTCTACCTGTCTGTCTGTCTGTCTATCTGGCTGTCTACCTGTCTGTCTGTCTGTCTATCTGTCTGTCTATCTATCTGTCAGTCTGTCTGTCTATCTGTCTACCTGTCTGTCTGTCTGTCTATCTGTCTGTCTATCTATCTGTCAGTCTGTCTGTCTATCTGTCTACCTATCTGTCTATCTGTCTACCTGTCTGTCTGTCTATCTGTCTGTCTGTCTGTTTGTTTGTCTGTCTGTCTGTCTGTCTGTCTATCTGTCTGTCTGTCTATCTGTCTATCTGTCTACCTGTCTGTCTGTTTGTCTGTCTGTCTATCTGTCTACCTGTCTACCTGTCTGTCTGTCTATCTGTCTACCTATCTGTGTGTCCGTCTATCTGTCTAGCTAGACGGACACACTATCTGTCTATCTGTCTGTTTGTCTGTCTGTCTATCTGTCTGTCTACCTATCTGCCTGTCTGTCTATCTGTCTAGCTGTCTGTCTGTCTATCTGTCTGTCTGTCTACCTGTCTGTCTGTCTGTCTACATGGTCTGTCTGTCTGTCTGTCTATCTGTCTGTCTACCTGTCTGTCTGTCTGTCTGTCTACCTGTCTGTCTGTCTGTCTCTGTCTGTCTATCTGTCTGTCTGTCCACACATACGTACAACCCAAAATCAACATCACATTTCAGACTGAAAATTTCAAGTAGATCTCTATGTCTCAGTCCTCCCCAAAGACTTTTTTGATAATCAGGAGGCATTGGGAGACTGGACGATTTAGATTTTTGTCATTTTCTCAGAAAGGACGGTAGGTATTACTCTGAAAAAAATCACACACAATATCTATCAACACGATCAGTTACCGGCTGATGTGGAAGATGATCCGGGGGTATGGGCGATATGATTTCATGTGCAAATCTGCCAACTGGTCTGATAATAGAACTGAAGGTAGTGACAGTGAAATCACATCCACTCCATCACAAGTAACACTGAAAAAAGTTATAATAGAAACTTGAGTCCATATCCTGAGGGTATGTTTATGGGGGCCAGGGATCCTTCTGAGTCCATCCACAGTGTGGTACAATAACTGAGTATGTGAGGTGTGATAAGGAGGGTGTATAATCTCTAAGTACCTTGTTTTAATGCACATGCATGTTTTAAAACAAGTTGATCTAGTTCATATCTTTAACCATTTTGTCGTACTTTACCCTTCTGTAATGTTTTGTGCCTTAAGCTTTTTCATCCATATTGTTTCACTTTAACACATCATTTAACTTTTATTACAACATCTCAGCAGAGCCTCAACAGCTCTCCTGCAGCATTGAAGCTGTAAGCTCTCAACAATCACGCACAATCTCTTCAGAGATTTTTATAATTTCAATTACATTATATAGGCCTACTAACTGGGCAGGTTAATCTGTGACAGTCTATGGTGCTTTAGGCTACTTTATTTTAACAGTAATAATAAATGTAATGGAGAAAAAAGTACAACACTTTACCTTTACACACAGTGGAATAGAATCAAAAGAGGCAGAGCTACAATACTCAAGGACGTACAAGTACACCCCGTGAGTGGTTACTACTGTCTACCCATCACTGCTGTACTAAAGTGTTGGGTTGATTTAACAAGGTTATAATGACCTATATTCAGATGCAGATTCTCATTAACTTTATTAACCCTTTATATTGCCCTATTAATACCTAGGGGAGGTTTGGGTGTCCTTCACCTTAATAAAAGACAGAAGAGAATGATTAATAGTGAAACTAAAACAAATAACAAGTGAATTATTTATGTACAGTTTATTTTCCAGTCTATTTGTCATTTACTTGGGTGTTGTACCTGTCGCCTTACACATTTTTCAGTCCCTGTATCTCTGTACATCAGGGACATACAGGAAATACAGCATTCAAAACACTCATTTCAGACCAGAGTGACAAGTACGTAATGTGACCTCCCTTTGCACTAAAAATGTCTTGAACTGTTTTGTGCAGACATTGTGAGATTTACTGCATTGATTTTAAAACATGTCAAATGTGTCTTTTTTGTCCTGGAAATAGTATCTACTAACTTCAGCCTGTGGAAGATATCTGTGTATGTTTTTTTTAATACTGTGCACATATTTCCTGTGTTTTCTTGTAATCATCCTAATAAAGAGACTAGGAAATAATATTTTTATTACAAAATCGCAAAAACAACAATGCTTAAGGCAGCCTAATACTTTAACATAGGGTACAAGTAATTAATTTCCAGTACACTATGTTCTATTCCATTTCCACGGTGTTATGCAAGTTGGAAGAACAACCATTCTCTAAAACTGATCTTATCCTTCTTGTATCAGTGCAGGGTGAACACAGATTAGGCTGGCTGCATAGGAGCGCCCTCTAGCCGTTGTTTATGAGAACGCCTGTGCAGATATTTCATTCAGGATGCATAGTCTGTCTGCAGCTCTGTCTCCAAACCCTGCAATAATAATATAGCACTGTCACCAGACCGTGCACATCCTCCGGCCTCTGATAACATCCAAGTGATTCAATTTGATTATTAAGAACTTTATGAATGATGCAGGAATAACACTAATCCGGAATATTTTGGGCGTATTTGTTAGGGTCGAAGACTGAATGTGACACATTTGGGATGGGATAAATAGATCTGGCGTTTCACAAGATGTGTGTGTGTTTCCTCGCTCCCTTCCTTCTTTCCTTCCCTCCTTTCCTTTCCTTGAATCAGACACACAGACAAGGTTCGTGTCAGGTCACGAATCCACGCTGCCATTCCCGCGACTACCACAAAAGACGCGACCACAACAAAAACGAAACAGAAAACCGCCCACTGTCGCCACATTTCTAAAATCTCTGCAAAGACCCCCACAATCAAAACAAATCGACCACGCGTGCCTTTTCCCGCAGCAATGACGTCACGTAGACCCTCCCCCTTCCCCGCAAGTAAACAGAAAACGTTGAGGAAAACGTTGATGTCAGTCGCCATAATGAGCGTTTGATACCGAAAATATGAAGTGTACGGCGAACGACCAACTCGGTTGAGTGTTTCCCGTGTGTTTTTATCACATTTAGGAGATCTGGGGCCAGCTGACTCGCGCCGGAGCGATGAAGGGAGAGGCGGAAGTGAAGTCACTTGACAGACCGTCCATGTTATTATTGTTATTTTGGTAGCCCTGTGATGAGACGGGCTGCGGAGCCGCTGGTCTCCGAGACGACGACCGTGAACGGTACCCTACCCTGCCCTACCGTACCGCAGGCCAGCGGTCCCGGTCCCCTACCACCGTACCGACACCACCGCCGCCACCAGCAGCACCGCTGACCCGGAGAGAGGAGCCTCGCTGACGGCTGGGGGGAGAGGAGGAGGAGGAGGTGGTGGAGGAGGGTGTGAGGACCCAGCTCCAGCTCGGCTCCCCTATTACTCTGACCGACCAAAAATAAAACGGCGACAAAAACAATAACGGCATTTCGTCCAACGGCTCGACTGGTGTCTGCGCGGTGTGTAACCGGGGACGTGCCGCCGCAGACATGAACGGTATCACCAAGGGCCGGTTCGAGGTATGACACAGGGAGTGGACCACCAACGGTTAAACTGTTTGTTTCTAGTAGACGTGGGAGTCGTGGGCTTGTATAAGCAAAGTGTATGTGTGTGTGTGTGTATATATGTGTGTGTGAGGGTGTGTGTGTGTGTGTGTGTGGCCAGCCGTGTGCTCTGCTCCTAATTTTACATGCCGTCGGGATCCGAGGCGTTTTGTTGGTCAAGGGTAATCCGAAATCCTGTTATTGTCCTGCCGCACCAGTAGACAGCGACAACATGGAGCTCAGGACTGCGGGACAGGAGGGCTGTGGCTCAGGGATTGTCAATATATCAGGGCCGAGGCTGGCACTGTCGCCTGAGGATACAGGCTTTGGAGGGGCAGTCTGGGATACAGATGGGAGAGTAATGTTGTAAATACAAGCAGCAGTCAGTTTAGTCATCATCACTTGGATTTGGCAGATAACACTGCAACCCCCCCCACCCCCCCCCCTCTCTCTCACATGACACCACCTCCGACCTGTAAATGACAGGTACCATGGGAGAGGTGGAGGTGGAGGAGATGGTGATGAGGGTGGGCGTCTCTGTCCTCTTGCCTTTTTGTGTCTTCTGGTCAGGAATCATCAGGACTATGGTGCAAAACATAGAATACCTGAGTGCTATTTGTGTTTCCTCCCACACCCTTTCCATCTCACCATGACACACTGGAGATAATTTGCTTGGTAAACACACACACATACACACCATTTCATATAGCTGCAGCAGAGGAAGACTATGCAAGGAAAAGTAGCAATATCTCAAAAGTTCCAGTTGATATTTGTGAAGCAGTTTGCATCAGTTACCAAAAAAATGCAAGGACACATGCCACCGTTAGTTCTGTTGTTTTTGCAAGGTTGTAACGCACATATTTATTCCTCAGCCTCCATGTTAAAATACAGCACAAGAGATGTCTGCACTGTATTAAAAACTCACACAAAAACAAATTAGAGCTGAATGGCTTATACAGGCAAAAGTCAGTATTTAGTGAGAACTCTGTTCCCATGACAGAGAGTAGCCCAAACAATAAGAAACATAAAATGTGAAGATTAGTGCAGTAAATCTCATACTGTCGACACAAAAGAACTCAAGACATGAAAAGTGCAAAGGGAGGTCACACTAAATACTTGCCGCTCTTGCCTATAGAGACAATAACTTAACATTTTTTGCATATTTTCTGTGTATTCTGATTGTATCTTGACACAGAGGCTGAGAAATCCACAAGGTATGGTCATAACCGTGATAAAACGACGAACCAAATGGTGAGTGATAGGTTTTCTTGTGATCAGACAAGTTGAGATGCACAAAGATGTTTTTACCTGCTGACATCTTTGCGCATCTCAACTTGTCTGATCTGAAGAAAACCTATCACTAACTATTGGAAAGAAGACAAAATTAATATAATCGACAAACTAAATGGTGGTTGAAGACTTTTATTCAGTTCAATAAAACTAATTTTCTATAAATGTAAGTGAAAGCAGAGGAGTAAGTTTAAAATACTCAGAAGCTGCACTTACTGTACTTATTTACAGTTACTTAGGCCCTAGTTTACAGAGCACACTTAAACCCATAATTCATATGTAACACCCTGTGGTGTTGTCATTATCATGTCATCATTTTATCATCAAATCTTGAATCAGTCCCCATCCAACTAGTTGTATTTACACATTTCTCTAAAATATTATTAAGCCATAATTGAGTTTCTTTAGACTTTGACTCGATGACACTTGGTTTGTCAGTAGTTTGACCAGTGTGTGTGTGGATGAACCTTTAAGGTGGTACTGTTGTGTGTATATTGCCATATCAGTGGATTTCCAACACAACTATAAGTGACTTAAAACAGATGAAAAGTTCAGTAGGAAACAACCTGATGTGGTTGTTGTCTGGATGTTAGAGGAGCAGACTGAGTGGACTGGGTTAACATAGTGGAGTCGGAGGGACATGGGCATGTGGCCCAAGGGAGATGTTTCCACAAACCCCTTTGAGGTGCCATATTCTAGGCTAAAAATCACACAGTATGACGTAAATCATTTATTTTGTATGTTAATGCGGCCGTGAAAGAAGCCTGTAGATCTGTCATAAAAGTGATTAGAATGATTTCCAGTTGGTTGTACGCTGTCAAAGAATAGGAGCACGACTGCAGAGAGAGGAACTCCCTGCTTGGGAATGCTGCTCTGCTGGCACAGGGTACAAACGCACCACAACGCTCAAGTGATAATTTTAATGAAGCATGCACACCAGAGATTGTATGAACTTTGCAGCCATAACACCATAGCTATGACTGACTGCGTTTACACAACAGTAATGTATTCAAGTCATTTCATCTGGCTGCTTCATCAGCTGCGTATGAAGGGAAAATGAGATGTACCAGCAATATAAATATGTCTGTCTGTCAATGTGACAGTTATTTTTGTCATTAGATTAAGACGGGTGCAAAATATTAAATAATGAAACCATCCTCCTGTGTGGGGAGCTTAAACACACTGTTTATTTCTGTGGTTATTATGTGGTAATCTTGTTATGTCACCAATATATTAAACTGAGGTGTAACAGTATACACGTTTAACGACATAAAAGGCTTAAAATATACTGCTTTTGCCGTCTACCTGTAGATTGTGTTTGTCTGTTTGAAGGAAAGGTCAAAGGTGAACGATGTGTTGCAGAGGTGCCACAGTATTAAATCTAAATTTAGTCCTAAATCCTAAGCCACCTCTGGCTTTAGAGGGACACGAGTCAATAAAGGCCTCGTCTGCGAGCGGGCCAAGTCCTCCTCCTAACATCTCAGTTGTCTGCAAGCAGTACTGGCAAATGATTAGGGCCAATTGAATTCACTTTTCTCCACAGACAGGATACTATATATAACAGAACAGAAGCTGAAAGTCACATGACCAAGGCTATGTTCGTAGTGTTTGTGTAAATATTCTGTGGAAACCTCATTGGCATTTTTAGTGTGTAACAGAGGAGAACCAGTGATGGAGAGGGTCTGAATAGTCTCCTGGATAAAGTGTTGAATAGTTAATTAATACACCCAGACTTACTTCCATTGTCAAAGTGTAGATGTTAAAATGTAAACCAGCTGAGTTAATAATCGTCTGCTGGGCCTTGACCGGACCAACTCCCTGTCTTTTGTCTTTTTGACCCCACTTCCTCTCCAAAGGCCCTTACTTCCTCCCTCCCTCCCTCTTCCCCTCCCCTCTCATTTTTTCACTCTCTGATTTTAAAAACAACTTTTGCACAGTTTTTCCTTGATACCTTTTTTTTTTTATTTGCTGCTTCTTCCTCTTATTTTTTTTTCCTTTCCCTCTCTTTCTTCTCTACTCTGCTTTTTCGATTTCTCTTTCGAAGAAGCGTTCTGGAGCCCAGAAATCAACCTTTTGGTCCTCTCATGCCTTTTTTTTTTCCTCCCTCCAATTTGTCTTTTTATATTTCAGTGTTTGTGTTTGGATGTGAAACAGCAGGGAGCCCCCTCATTAGATACAGTTTCGGTGTCTTTGAGGATACGCAAGTGCAACACTGGCAGGGATGTGTGCGCAGAGGCACAGGGAATGTGGGTGTTTGTTGCCGTGATTTAAATTCATGGCTGAATACTACAGCCCACCTGATCTGGAATGTTCTGCCTCTGTTCTTCACACACAGAAGTCTGATTTGAATCACCTGCGAGTGTGCAAGCATAGAGTGTGAGCGTGTGTGTGAGTGTGTGTGTGTCCCACTCAGCAGATGGCCAGACATCCAGCGAGTAGACTAATTGAGATAAGCATGCCAACAAGCTGACCAGGCTAACAGAATTCTAATCTTGTAAGGAGGGGGCACGGAAAGCCAAATGTAGCTCTGGATTGTTTATTAGCATAGCTTAAGCATGTAATAGGTTTTTTGCAAAGATCATGCAGGGGTTTATTGACTTTTAATGCTAGCAGATTCATGAGAGCCCACTTGTTTTTTGAAGATTTGTTGTCTATTTTTTGCTTCAGGACATAAAATTCACCACAATTTGACTAGTATTGACATTTCAGCTCCATAATTGTTCTAAAAGACCTTGAACTACGAGGTTCATTTTAGGTATAATGAGAGATATTAAGATATTATTGATGTTAAACTTAAATACCCTTAACCCTACGTTAGTCACCTGGGGTGTTTCGACACCCCAACTTTTTTAAATTGCTCATAATTTCCAAATTA
>JAPQRQ010000003.1:6326124-6347955 GCA_037367365.1 Apogon talboti
TGCTGCTGATTTTGTGGATGATAAGTCTGGGCATCATTTGTTCAACATCTGTACCTGCTGACTCCTATACATTTGCACGTGTGGTTTTGGTTTGTTTGGGGGTTTTTTTTACATTACGGCTTATCACTTCATTTTAACAATGCTGGCAGGTTACTAAACGAATGTGTTTTTTTACAGTGTAAAAAAGCATTGCGTTGGAAAGGAGGAAGTATCCAAAAGCTTGGTTTCATTTCACAAAGAAAATCTGACAACAATTATAGCTCTCTTTAAATACAGTAGTAATTCCAAAAAAGAGTTGACGTACCAGTAATGAAGTGAAAATCATTCTTCCGAACCTGAACCTGAACTGAATTTGCTATTTGACACTGTGTGTATCGGGGTCACAGCTTCCCAAACTAGCAGTCAGTTACGTCATCTCCTGAGTGTAAATATCTGTGTTATAATAACTGTTTCCATCTGTGACACATAGGCAGACCTCCTATTCTGTTTACTGTTTTTTAATCTGGCTCTTGTTTGTTGCATTAATCCTGCCATATGGTGGCTGTTTTATTTGACATTCATCTCATGTCCGCTACGTGTGTGTTTCCCCTCAATATGTAAAAGAACAAGAACCTCCGTGGTACCGATCAAATGGCAAGTTTTGACAAATGCACATGTTTTGTCATCCGGAGCTTTCTTTTGTGGGGATTTAGTCATTTTAATACCACGACAATGGCTCTCCCCGACACGATTTTGCAAAGGTACTGTCACTGCTCCTCCTGCTGGAGGCGAGTGTGATTCATTTAGACGTCCAGAATCATATCAAATGTGCCAAACAACCTACTGGTGCCAGACCAAATCTCCAAAAATGACAAACTATGTTCATAATCCAAGATAATAAAACAGCTGCATTAACACTGAAAGCCTGTGTAGGCCCACCTTTTCCCTGCATGCAGAACTGCTCAGAAATCAATAAGGAATCAGAATGTTAAGCATAATAGACATTAGCATCAGTATCAATAACATTTATATAAGTTGTTTTCCCTCACTGAGGGTCGTGTAAAAGCTTTTGGACTAAATGCACAAAAATTAACTTGGGTTCAGTTTATTTGTGGTGTTGAAGTAAATCAGTAGCAGCTTTGGTAAATGAGTGTCCTCATGTTTTTATTGTGTGTATCTGCAGGGCGGCAGCGGGACCGATGGCAGAGGTTCAGATTTAATGGACGGTGGCCGCATGGCTCTGGACAACAAGACCTCCCTCCTCAACACGCCCCTGCTTTCCTCGAGCCCCCGAGGAGCCCGTGAACACTTCTTAGACTCTCCGTTCAAGCACAGCCACAAAGACAGCAGCCTGGACGACTCCGAGCAGCTCACTGACGGTGCATTTACAGTCCATCAGGAAAACACAGTGAACATCATAAAAAGCTATAACCTGAATCCCACTGTTTTTGGTTTTTTTTTCTTCCTCTGTGCTGTGTTTACAGACAGCAGCCTGGACCAATCAGAACTGGTGGCTGAGCTGCTAAAGGAGCTGTCCAACCACAACGAGCGCATAGAGGAGAGGAAGGCGGCGCTGTGTGAACTGTTGAAACTTATTCGCGAAAACACCCTGCAAGTGTGGGATGAACATTTCAAAACCATTCTTTTGCTCCTGCTTGAGACAATGGGTGACAGAGAGGTATATACCCACCCACTATAATGAAACTCTATGAACAGCCAGAGCTCCATCATTTTCAGTAAAACTTCCATGTATTTAATTCTCAGCACGTGATCCGGACACTGGCTCTGCGGGTCTTGAGGGAGATCCTCAGTAAACAGCCCTGGAGGTTCAAGAACTATGCAGAGCTCACCATCATGAAGGCCCTGGAGGCTCATAAGGACCCCCACAAGGAGGTAAATACACAACCAAACCATTCACAGTTAAGAACAGAAACCACAGACCATACACACACACAAGCCATTTTACTCAGACACTGGAATGCTTTTATCAAAAGGACAGCTATGTCCAGTCATAAAGACACAAGGAAACTGACCGACTGCCATTAGAACACTGCATAGGCACTTAGTCACCAAGTGAACACACAGTGAGTAAAGAAAATGTGGACAACATCAGACCATATTTCAAGGTAAAACAATATAAGATAAGATATGACTTTATTTATCCCGCCTTGAGGAGATTTCACAGGTAACAGCAGGGAAATACAACAAGCAAGAGCAGAGCAAAAGACAGGTAGAAAAACCACAAACAGGTGAAAAATGAACTATAAAGAGAAAAATAAGAAATTTGGTATTTATCTAAAGATTTATATGAATATAGAATTAGGATTAAATATTATTTAAATATTTACATTGTGGTTATTTGACAACTAGCATTAGCACTCATCTACTTCTTAGCTGACGTTACTGTTTGATGTGATAGGAACAGTGTTAAGTGCTTGGAATTCACGTTTGTGACGGTATCATCTGGAATCTGTGCGTGACACAGAAGTATGTGTTGCAGAGAACATAAGGTCACACAATATTACTGAAAACCTGAATAACATTTCAGAGTTGGGTGAAAAGATTTCCAGCCCGATAACCACAAGACTGATAACATCCACTGTGTTTTTCTCCCAGGCTTAAGTGGATGTGTGTTATTTCAGAATTAATTTGCACCTTTCAAATCGTATCATGTAACAATAACTTTAACCTTAGCCAGAAAGAGGTTGAGCAGAATGTTAAACGTCAGCTCATGGGTTAATAAATATGTTGTTGCACCTTGAAATATTATGCAATGTCCCTGTGGATTGACAGCGTGTATTTAATTAAAGCGTTCTAAATATTCATTATCACAGTAAAATTGAATGGACAGTGAAAATTGAGGGACATAATGCAACAATGATCATAATCACTGTATTTTTACGTTTAGGGATTATTTTATTTACATTGTCAAATTAAACACAAAATGTTTAGAAGCATTTTTTTTAAACTTACTTTTTAATTACTGCCAGCAACTGATATGAAAATTTTTATCATGGAATAATTTTTGGCAATATCAGCTAGCCCTAGTGAACAATAGTAGTGATCATTTCCCACATATTCTCTTTTTTCCTTCATTTAAAAAAAAAATTAATAGCACATTTTTTTTATTTGTGTGCAGCTCTTTGCAAAAGTATTCATCCACCTCTAGGGTTACTGATTTGGCAAAGTTATAATGACCATACATATGCATTTCTCAATAT
This sequence comes from Apogon talboti, assembly GCA_037367365.1. NCBI lineage: Eukaryota > Metazoa > Chordata > Actinopteri > Kurtiformes > Apogonidae > Apogon > Apogon talboti. The sequence goes on from JAPQRQ010000003.1 coordinate 6,329,325, forward strand.
CTATGTCAAGATACAACTGGAAAATATAGGGAATATCTAAACAGCATTCACAACAAACAAATGGGAACAAAAATGTGAATATTATAGAAGCTGTATTGGATCTGGACAGAGGAAAGATAAAAGACAGACTGAGTGTAAGGGAGAACTGCAGGTTCTGGAGGAAGTTTAACATAATGGACCACAGGATGACAACTAAGAAACAGTCAAACCAAGGGAGTTCAGCACATAACAAATGGACCATAATTACTACTGACTTTTGGATTCAGTTCTTGCATTTGTAATAGTGAGTGTATGTATTTTATCTTGTATTTATCAACTTTACTTCATTAATTAACTTCCTGATGTTGCAGAAATTGTCCAGAGTCCAAATTTTGTCTGGTTCAGTTAAGTTTTCTTCACTGTGCAGTGGAGATCGAATGTATCACCAACCAGGCAGCCACATTATGTCTCCACTGCGAACTGAATAAAGCTCAGATTAAAGGTTAAAGGCACAGTTTGGACTCTGGAAGATCTCTTCACCACCTACCAGTGCAAGACTTCATGTGCAGCAACCTGAGTGATTTCACCACAGTTCTGGAGAGAAAAGATAAAGCCTAAAGATAGAGAAGAATATTTTTCTTTTGTTTTTTTAAAGTGGGAGCTGTCTTTAGCTAGTTTATATTGAAAAAAAAAACTGTGTTGGACCAGTAATATTATAGGTCCAGAACTATGCAAAAATACAGAGATTTAGGTCAAATTACAACAAAACTGTCAGGACACATAAACCCTCCACAAACCAAAGGAAAACTCTGAATACGTCCCTGCAGAAATACTGTGCTTTTTGTAAAGACGTGCAAAAAAACCCATGGTGTTTTTCTCCCCTGCATAAAACAGTAGTTTTCAGGGTGGAAGATGGCCCTTTTACACAGTGCTGTACATGTAGATTGGAAAATCACTGAATTTCAAGACAGACATAAATGTGGTGTATATGAATCCAATGTTTGAAAAAAGCCAGGGTTTAAATCCTTGTCCAACACTGAGTATTTCCTCAAAAAGAAACAATTCTCCACATCTATAAACTCGAAAAGCACTCAGAGAGCGCAGACCTCCGACAAGGAAGCTCTCTGTAATAACAGCAATATACTGTATGTCTGTTGCCCTATTGTTTGTCTGTTGCTAGGTAACCCACTTCAAGGGTATTGGGCCATATCGCAAAACATATATATTCATCCTGGATCCAGACGATGATCTGGATCACCCCCAAAATCTAATCACTTGTTCCTTGTCCCATTTTGGACATTTCCGGAAAATTTCATTAAAATCTGTCCATAATTTTCTGAGTTATGTCGCGGACAGACAGACAAACCCTGGTGATTACATAACCTCCTTGGCGGAGGTAATGATACAGTAGACGTATGATGTGTAGTTAATTTCTCTGGTGAATGTTCCTGCAGGTGCTCCGTGCGGCAGAGGAGACGGCGGCCATGCTGGCGCTGTCCATCAGTCCAGACCAGTGCATCAAGGTGTTGTGTCCCATCATCCAGTCGGCGGACTACCCCATCAACCTGGCTGCCATCAAGATGCAGACCAAGGTGGTTGAGAGGATCCCCCGGGAGGGCCTGATCAGCATGCTGCCTGAGATAGTGCCAGGACTCATACAGGTGACTATTACTGTCATTCTGGATTCTATTATGGTCTTATTTAACCTTTTTATGCAATTTTAAACAGCCGTATGTTGTACAATTTGTAATCAGTTGCCATGGATTCTTAAAAAGCCTAAAATCCAGCCATCTGAGATTTAGGCTTAAAATGTCCTTAATAGGATTATAAATGTGCATAAATAGACTTTACACACAGTAGCTAAACATCCTTCACAGCCTTAAAGACAGTGAGACAAATGTGTCTTACATTGTGTAGTTCTGAGTTACAAATTTAATGAAAGCTGCATGTCCTTGATGGATGTATTTAGGCGAAAAAAAACCATCTGTATTTACCTTTACCTGTTATAATTCAAGTGTTTCCTCTGGACTTTTGGGCTGTAAAGGCTGAATGTGAATTATAAAATTCACATTCAGCCTTTATGAATGTGAATTTTATAATTCTTTGTGATTTTGAGTCTGGCAGCTTTTAGAACCCTCATCTCAGAAGGTTGTGTTAATGCTGATGCTCACATTGTCTCAAAAATCACCCACGTATTTGTCCATGACGACTTCTGACGTCGTTGTGCGGGTTTTAATCTGTTGAATCTGCTCTAACAGGGTTACGACAACTCTGAGAGCAGTGTGAGGAAAGCCTGTGTGTTCTGCCTGGTGGCCATTTATGCAGTGATCGGAGAGGACCTCAAACCTCACCTCAGCCAACTCTCCAGCAGCAAGGTAACCTCTTCAAGGTCAAAGGAATGCACTGTGTTGTTTACAGGAAGTGGATGAACAGGGCTGCATTTGTAGGGTCAGATTTGTGCCAATATAAGTGAAACAAGAACAAGAGAAAGTAATTACGCAAATAAAGCATTTGTGTGATCATGGAAACTAGTATTCTTGTGATAAATTGTGTTTTTGACTCGTTCTGATGAGTGATTAAAAAAGCAGACTACACTGTTGGTAACAGGACATGTCAAAAAAAGCAAAACAATAACTCTAAAAAACAGTAGTGAAAAAAACAAGCAATTGCACATTAGAAAGTAGTAGTAGAAACAACAAGTAGAAAAGTAGTAATAATAATAGCTAATTATGTTAAAATATAATATGCACTCTGAGTGTGTGTGTATATGTATATATGTACACATATGTATATGTGTAGTTGAATAACTACAGGATAAGTTATAATAAAGTGACAACAGTAATAGTAGTCATAACGATATATAAGTAATATAGTAATATAACTAAGCAGCAGTAAGTGACCTAAATTACCAACAACACAAAAACAAACATTGCATAATGGAATAAACAACCAACATAAACAACATTGCTCCACAGATCTGCATATTGTTACAAATTAGATCCTGTATCTTTTAAGGCCTTAAGGAAATCTATCTAATTGCACCGCCTCACATTTCCTCTCGTCCTTTTAATGTACTCACCTCCTCCGTGTTCTTTGTCCATTTCTCCTGCAGCTGAAGCTCTTGAATCTGTACATCAAGCGTGCCCAGTCTGGCTCCAGCGGCAGCGAACCCGCATCCGAGGGCCTATAGGAGACACAGCGCCCTCCCACAGGGCAACCACTGAACTGCAACTCTGCCCAACCCAAACATCAAACATCATTTCATGAGCTCACACCCACACAGACAGAGAACAAAAACAGACCCTCGCACTATTTCTTTCAGCAGGAGCAAACTGCTTTCATCCACACCATCACTTGCACTCTGGTTAGCAAAAAGGTTCACACAGTCCTGATTCATTTCCTTCCACGCTGCTGCATGGGAGTTGTAGTGCAGATGAGTGGAGTTTTGTAGTTCTCGACCATCCCTGAGGATGCATCCTGACTTCTGACGCAGAGACTTCAAGAGAACTTCCAGAAACAGTCACATGACTCCATCCAGGTTTATCACCCATCACTCAAGGGATGAAGGTCTGAACCGTCCGTCCCCCACGCCTCCCTGTTGTCCAGTGGTCCTCTTCTGAAACACAACAGCATCCCCTCTAAACATCTCAGTGTCAACAGGAAGTGGTGCATCTGCATGGTTTGGTCTTTATTTGTTTTGGGGATTTTTTGGGGTGGTGGTGTTCATCAAGCAGGTCTGAGACGAACGGTGCCGTCTTGTTTCTTTATTAAACGAAAAGTACCCGGGGCCAGGTAGACAGGAATGTAAATTATACATTGTGTCATAGTTTGGGGTTTTTCTTTTACATGATAACTTTACTGCAGCAGTTTTTAATGTTTTCTCTCTCATACACACACACACACACACAAAAACACACATGCGTTCTCTCTCTTTTCAAAAAGGTGCTGATGAGCCTAAAAGGTACGACCAGTTCTGCACGGCACTAACGCCAGCCCCAGCAGGGTTACGCCTGCTCAGAGTGGTCACAGTCCATGGGCGGATTCCACAGTACAAGGATGCGTTACGTGCTTGGCTATGCATGAGACTAAATTTTTAAAAATAAATACATTTTTGTTGGGTTCTGTTGACAGATTGTCAGAATAGAGTGACTGGGGTTTTAAATTAATGTGAACAATGTCTGGCCCTTTCAGAATATTCTGCGATGTCCTGTATTTCTCCCAGCTCATCTTGGATCAGTCCATTTCTGGGCAACATTGGAAGAAAAATGGGTGCGTGCTGCTTTTTCATGAAGTATGACAGGACATGGCTTTTTATCACATAGTGGATATGTATCTATATATGATATTAAAATGGAATATCCAATAACAGTGTCATTTAGGAGAGTCCCTTGGAGGGGAGGGGGGGTGCACATGCACCTGTGCCCATCCTTGTTTTAATTTTTTCTCTCTTTTGCGCGTGCTGTAGTCTCTCTCTCTCACACTTAATTTTCTCTGCTGAGAAATTTGTAGAAATTTATTATTTACAGCTCGGAAAAAAACATTGTCACGTCACCCTTTCTCTTCTCTTCATTGTGTTTTTTCTTTCCTTCCTCTTGTAACATTCTAGTTTTCACTGTTGTGTTTCTTCTGTGCATTTACAAAGCAGTGCTTACAATAAACTAAAGAACTTGTACAGATCATGACACGCCCGGCTTCTTTTTGACTTTTGCAGCACGTGTCTCTAGGTAAATATAACCTTCCTTCCAGGAGGGGTGGGCTTAAAAAATGTGTCAGGATGAAAACAATAAGAAAAATGTTGGTGTTGACTTCTTGCACTGGTGTCTCTGCAGTTCAGGATTGCAGACTTATAATTTTGGTTGTAGAATGTAGTCCTTTGCCTGAAACCAACACAAGGTTAGTGTTTAACCCTCTGCACTTACTGTATCCACTGAAGGTCTGACATGTACAGCTGATGCAACTGGAGCAGAAGTTCAACTAAGACTCAGGTCCAACTGGTAAACAGAACCAGCAGATAAGTGATGATTGTATCTGTTGATTGAAGTTGTTTACGTGTTGCCAATAAGGCCTCAGACTGCAGGCAAAACTGGCCCAAATCACGTGGAATGTGATCTTTTTAATTCTGAGCTAGGTCAGTACCAGATATGGTCCTGGATCAGATACAGATCTGATCACCTCAGTCTGAAGAGAGATGAAAATTCAGGCAACTTTACTCTCTAGCCGCTCTAAAGTGTGATTAAGTAGTTAAATGAGCCCACTCTTTAACATGTACAACACTAAAATACAACATAAACATAAATGCAACAGTAATATGAATCCAAAACATAAAATACTGACATGGACCTGTGAGTACTTGATGATGCATGTTTTATATGAAAGTAAGGTTTTCAGTGTACAACTGCTTGTGGTGGAGTATTTTCGCTGTGTATTAGTGATTTTACTCAAGGAAGTGATGTGAATATTCCTCTCTGCTTTTGTGCAACTGTGGCTCTGTTCAGGACCAGTCCACAGCCAAAAAAAAATAAAATCAACATATTAAGGCTGTCGGTGTGAATAATGTAGACGAAGTTGAACTAATTTGCTTTGAATTGTCGGAAAATTAGGACTTTTTGAAAACACAAATATATCAAATGTGGCAACATGGCCTCAAATTACTCCGCTCAGTTCATTCCATATGAAAACTACTGTTTACATGACGAATTTTAACACTTCCAAGACTAAAAAATAATCTGGAAATAACTTTCGCTGTAATGAGAACACTTAAGAGCGGGAAAGTTACCTTTTACTAAATAATTGACAAGTCTGTGCAAAACATGCAAACATCTCTGGGGATGCACATATATCAGCTAATAACAGTATCACATGTCACTGCGCTGATGGCAGAGGCAGATTTTTATTATTTTAGCCATTTCTTCATTAATATATGCTCCTTCAAAGATAATGTAGTGAGTGGCAGGCAGACTCAAATATCAAGTTAAGCCATTTTTTATGTGCACATGTATGATTCCATGGTACAAAAGAGGGGATAAATAACAAAATAAAAGAAAATAACATTGGAATTGACATTGCACAAATTTCCATTTAAATATTGATAGCAGACTTTGGCAATCATTGCATTCTTAGTTTTCACTCACTAGACAATATTATCAAATGTCAAGAAAAAAAAATCAAAACTCAGGTTTTACTCATTTCTGCATGTTGCACCCTCTGGTTACTTTGACTGTTAGAAAGATTTTAGTAGCATTTTTAGTAACAACTAACATTTTAGGCTTGAAATATCCCAGTCTTTACTTGTGCAGCTGTCTAACTTTCATCAGAGTAATCCAAGACCAAAACTGAGAGTGGTTTAACACTACAGAACAACTTTATGAACTTGGATTGTGATCTTTTAATATATATTACATGTATGTTTTATATGGTTTCCAGATTAGGTGTCAGGACTCTGTAAGGGAAAGGATTTTTTTTTTAAATAATAATTAAATACAAAGTACTGAAAACTTTCACCTGTTGGGGCCTCTAAGAAATACCTCAGATACTGTTGCAGTAGGGGAAGAAAAATCCCTAGGGGGTCAGGAGCCACATTTTTAAAGCCATGATTGATCACTTGCTTAATATAGATCCTGACCTGAAGTTGCAGGGAGCCGTGGCAGGAAAATGTGCAGGAAAATGTGCACAGCATGTACTCGTTGATAAAGTTCAATCCAGGCGTCTGGTGCAAAAGATAACATTTACACCTTACGCAACATAGGTGCAGAATTTCATTTATGCATCTATTCTGTGTGGGCTTAAAATATAGATGCAGCTTCCAGAGAGTCCCAGATCCAGTCCAGTCTGACCTGTGAGTCCAGTATTCATGACAGTGGACTCACTGATAGGTCTGTCCTCAAAACACTGTTACAACAAAGACAACTAAAAACAGAACTCATTGTTTACTGATACGTTTTTCAATGTATTTTCCAGACCATGCATGAGATCTGTTTACAAATCTGCAGGGGTGTGTTGAACTCCACAAACAGAGGCACAGTAATCAGGTCTTAAGGCGGGTCTTTCCCCCTTAGGCCAAAATAGCGTATGCACCCTCCTAGGAAAAACTTTACCACGCACGCTGTGCAGGGAGTGCAACTGTGTGTGTGTCCAGGGTCCGACTGGTGGATAATTATTGACCAGAGATCAGACACAAGACTGCACCGACACCGACAACTTGACTGGATCTCACCACTTCTTCTATTTGACAGCGTCGTAAAAAAAACATGAGACCCTGTTTGGACCTCGTCGGTACCGGGTCGACTTGTGTTTATTCGCAGCGGGAGTGAGTGGACACTGAAAGGCAACAGCTGTTGTGTGACACCATGTTATTCTGGCAGCCCTACACCGAAAACTTCCGATCCCCGGTGCAGAGACACGGCGGCAGCACGTACACAAGGTACAAATGGAGATTTGTTTTTGTTGTATTTTGCCCGACATTGTGCATTATTCTTTTATAAGTCGGGTTAATGAATAACTACTTTGTCATCTTTTTGCTTTGTGTGTGTATATCGGTGTGACATAGTTGGGGTCGTAGCTCAGATGGACAGTTTTCGCTAAGTGTTCATCTTTGTTGAGTTTGTAGGTATCTTGTGTTTTCTGGGAGGTAACTACAGTTGGACACAATGACGGAAGCTCCGAGGCCGCTGATTGGCTGTTCGGTCTGCGCTGGGCACAAGAGACGGTCTCTGATTGGCGGAGGTCCGTCCTGGCATCCTTCCTGAGCCTAGCGGTGGTAGCCCTGCAGGCTTCATAGACCGACAGTCTGTAGTCGGAGGGAGCCATGTTGATGCCTGGTTTTGTGTCAACCGCTGCACTCTGGATGGTTAAAGGACTGCGTCTCCGCGGTTTAGAGGCTTAGCGGTGATTCCAGCGTCGCGATGAGAAGAGGGGAGCAGTGTGGGATGGTACAGAGAGCGCCAGAGGGAAGCTGCTCTTAGGTCGCCGGACATCACACAGTTGATTCAAAGCAAGTGAAGTTGATGCTAGTTAGCCTCATAGCTAGGTAGCAACAGCTGTGCGGACGCTGCGTGGGATGCGGCGTGTGGACTCGCCGCCTAAAACGTATAACCACCGTCTCTGCTTGTTGCATTTTGTTGACCTAACGTTAGCTAGAGTGCTCGGAGAGTATGTGTCTGTGGTATCAACGGGGCTGCTGAATTCATGCTAGCTTGCTTGAGCTGCCTCTGTAGAGCTAGCTAGCCGTTAGATAACGTTAGCATGCTGACACTCAGCTCGCATCTTCAGTCACGACTAACATTTGTTAGCTGAGTGAATTTTAACTTATCGTCACTTTCAGACAGTCTACCAGTTGAGGACAACCGTCTTGTGTGACAAGGGCCCCAAAGTTATCCCGAACGGAGATATGGCGATACATCCCGTGTCTGTGGAAAGCTATCGATTCGCCTGCCCAGCCTGCAAAGGAGCAGCTAACGGGCTAGCAGCGTAACTTTCCTCCCACAGTGTCACTCACAAGCTGCAGAGCCCACTTCCTCGCTAGCAGACCTCTCTTACCTGAAGCAAGCTGGCGGCCCTCCGAGTAGAAGCCGAGGACAAGGAGCTGGGGCCGATGGCCTGGGTGCTGAAGATGGACGACGCCACCATCGAGTCGGGGCTGGTGCACGACTTCGATGCCAGCCTGTCCGGCATCGGGCAGGAGCTGGGGGCTGGAGCATACAGCATGAGGTTAGCGATGGAGCCAACATGCCAACTTCCAGCTTCCTTGCACAGTAGTGGGTCCATAGAGAGAACAACACATATTCATGTCTGGAAGTGTGAATATTACAGCCCCCAACCCCCCAGGCTGTGTGTTTGCATTTCCTTTGCCTGGGCGAGACGGTCTCCCTTTGTTTTGGGATTTGTCACTGCAGGGTGCCTTGATCAGGGATAAAGATTAATTTCTCTTACACGCACACAAAATAGCAGAAAGAGGACATGTCTAAAATGAGATGCAGTTAGCTGGTGGCTTAAAGAGTAAACGTGTAGAAAAACGCTTGAGTCTCGTGTGCATTCCGAGATAAAAAGGTGAGGAAGTCTACAAGAAGGCCCCTTGTGGCCCCTCAGACTAGTAGTTAGTGGAGACAAAAGACTGTAGCACCTGTGTGTGTGATTGGCCTGGTTCAACTCTTTCTGACTAGGAAGTGTATAATTTAAGTCAGTTGACTTTGAGGAATGAGTGTCACACAGTGGATCTTCAGCTGCAACCTTAATGTAAAAGTAATCATGGTTTCTGATTAATGATTATGACTGCATTGTTTCAGTCATTTTAAGCACCATTTGGCCTTTCCTACCTTTTTAATCATTAGTTTTCCATTATGCAGTGGTGGTTTCTATTAAGGAAAGTGTAACAGTTAATTTGATTTTGTGCTATAAAATACCTGTTTTTTATTAAGTTTGTTTAGCATGTGCTTCAGTTACATAAATTGGCAAATGTTGCTACCTTGATGTGGTATTATCAGACTGAATTCCTTATTTAGTGCAAGTGTTGTCAGAAAAATAGCATTTTTCTCATCTGTCCTATATTAGCATGCCCATTGAACCCATTACATAAGACTGAGTTACAATGAATAGGAAGACTTGTTTTATTTACATGTGCCATGGATTCACTTTTAGCATGCGCAACATTTGATCTTTTAGATGGATACACCGGCTGTGTACTCACATGATTTGGATCTTCACATGAAGCCAAAGTACTCGTTAGTTAGTGTTGATTTGGTGGAAGCTGTTTATATAAAGCAACTCATTACAATATTGAACATTTTTATTGCATATTGCATTTCTTTTTTGCATTTCTCGTGGGTATACTTTGTATTCAGTGCCCAAAGCAAACATACTTGAGTGCAGAGGTGCAAAGGTATATTAAGTTTCCTCAACATATGGTTTAGAAGAAGAGATTGTTGTATCAAAAGTTTGGTATCATTTTAGTGGTTTTGAGGTTCTCCAGTAGTTGTCTACGCAGACACACTTTTCATTATAGCCCCCAAGTTGTAGGAGCCTTTAAATAAGTACTCATCCTCCACGGTTTAGTCTCATGACTAGAGGCATATGTACACAAGCACCATCTTGGTTGTTTTTGTTGTTGTTGTTGCTGTTTGGTGTGTGCCCCATTTTGGATCAATGGATTTACAGCATTACAACACTCAAACTCTCCAGTTGTTGTGAATAATTTTCATATTTATGATATACTGTATGTGGTGGTAAAGTTCCTGGGACAAAACCTTTACGCCACATAGATCATAAATATGAAGGAAACTAAATTTATGTTGGTTGAGAAATGTAAATGCCATAGTGGTTTTAATTCAGACAAAAATGCAGCTCCTTCTTTACATGTAGCTTTACCGGCCAGTTCTGAATGGTCCAGTATAGCAACAATCTTGACATTAGTTCCATCAGCCTATGCAACGTCTACCTTTAGATCTTTATATTCATCACTACGAAGGTCATATTGCAGTTATTGTGAACAATATTGATATAGTTATTTAAGCATTAGCTTGGTTTTCACAGAAAATGCACAATTGTTTCCTTCTCAGTGCTAACATTCAAAACAGTACAAAAACTTTTTTAAAAAAGTGCTGACTTTCATTTAATATCCTTTTACTCATTGTCTTTTTGCTTTTCTCTAATTCCAAATTTTCATCACACACGCACTAGACGTTTAAATTTCTTGATTTTTTTTTCATTATATAAAAAAGACTGATATTGCATGTTTATTAATTGTGTTGCTCTACTTGCATTTGTTGTACTTTTACTAGTATTATAAGTATTACCATTGCACCAGTTCCTGGTTGTTGTGGTTGTTCCATCACGGAAACACTGCTTACTCAGTACTACATGTTGATAATCCCCTCTGTGGAGGATGTTTCCTCTTGTCTGTTTTTCTCAAATGATTTAGTGGTGACTCTGTTGCCATGGCACTTTTATTGTTGTAAACCACCTGTTCAATTAGTAACCCAGTGTCTGCATTACATCCAAAGGTCATAGGGGGGTCATGATATTTGTGTGACGAAGGTGAGAAGCTCCCAGTACATCCGTGTGTCTTATCAACTCCCTCCTCTACCATCTGCTTTTAGTATGCCTTTATCTTGTGTGTAACATACACATGTATGACTCTAACTGGAGTAGTCGAGTGTACTAATACTCGAGCGGTGTGCGTTGGTTGTGAATTAGTGAGGATGGGGCGTGTGGTGTCGGTGTCTTTGGGGGTTAGTGCTACAGTATCTGCAGGGTTGGGCTGTGGTACATGTTTGGAGTCAGCAGCTGGTAGGAACAGAATGTCTCACTGCGTCTCTCTGCAACAGCTCCTCGGATTTCAGGAAGCAGATGTAGTTTTCCTGGGCAGAGGGGGCTAAACACAGCACCCAGACTGGCACGGTGTGGGCACCCTCACCAGCAGCTGATCGTGAAAAAGGGATTTGAAGCTAAGGCTGGGTACTGTTCAATATCAGCACAAATACTGATCCTTTGGCTTCAGTACCAGTTCCTAAACAATACTTTCCGCAAACAATTTTCCATTTTAACAATAAAGGAAATGACAGTAGGCATTACTGTTCAACTCTTTAGCTTCAACTTTATTCAGCCCTAAGGCTTTATTTTTCCATCATTCAAAGCACTTTCATAATGCAGCAGTAAGAGTATGAGTCGTTGTCTAATATACATAAATCAAGTACTTATTGTACTCATGTCAGCTTAGGTATTTATACTTTATTTACATTTGCAGTATTGAAGGTATTAGCTTCAACTATATATAGTAATTATTTGCTAAAGGTGTTAATGTTAACTAAGGTTTTAATTTACACAGTCTTTGTTTGAAAATACTGTATTTTTTTACTCTAGACACATTCACTGTTAGTAAAACTTATTTCCACATGAACTAATCTTAATTAATGCAGCCCCTCTGTTAAATAAGAACATAATCCAAGTTACTTCAGTGTGGTTTCATTTAAGGTGTACATTTTCATTTGTGATTTTTTTGTTTGTTTGTTTTTTTACTCAAAGCAGGTTTATAACACACAATAGATTACAAAAAATGTATAAAAGCAGTTTTAGTGCAAGATGTATTGGCACTGATGAGATTTACACACAAGTCTTAAAATTTGGTATTGAAGTTAATGTTCAATATTTGGTTAAATGTAAGCAATTTGATTCGTGTTATAAAAATATTTGTAAAGTACAGTGTCCAATCCTATTTGAAGCTAAATAAACCATGTGTAGTGCTTTTTTTTTTTTTTTTTTTTTAAAGAGTTGGAGGAAATTGTCAAGTTATTGTTGAAGTTTGGGTGCAGTGTTAAGTAGCATCATGACCTGCCAAGAAGTTTTCCAGGTAATGAGAAGCTACGTGATCTACATTTCTTTGCATGGGTAGAAGTGCCTTTTCTACACACTCTCACTCACACACTCTTTGACTGTGCACTGGTTGACACTCCTGCAGCATTTGTCAGGGTGAGCCGAGGACGGTCTGGTTGTCTAGAGTGGCTGCCAAGTGTGAGAGATAGTGTGTGTCAGCAGCTCAGGCTATCTCTGGCTGTTTTTGTTCATTTATCCTGCAGCAGCTTCATGCATACATAATACCAGATCCATTTGATCAATGTGGAGCCTTCGTCACTTATTCTAAATTAAGCCCGACCCATGTAATAATCTCGTGCTATGAAGAAGAAATGCATGCCTTGGAGTCATACATGCAACAGTTATCTGAACAGCACAAACCCATTTTATGTGTGGGTTTTTTTTTTAAAGAGATAATGGCAACTGGGGAAACAAGAACATCCAGTTCTGAAGAATAATGGCTGGTTGTCTCTTTTGCTATTATGCTTGTCACAGTGGTTACACTGGGATCAGGATGGGTGCCTCATGGTGTTGGGGGACTCAAGAAAAGCTTACATGATTTGATACACCCTAGGGGAAACCAGCTGAAAAGTGTTGTAGCTTAAGGCAAGGAAAATGCTCCAATTACAACTTAATGTGGAGAATAGAAAATGTCTCCTGTGTTATGAAGCTTCTGCATATTATTGCTCACTTTCTGTTTGTGTTTGTCTCCTCTCTCCTTCTCCCCCGCTTCTCCTCAGCGATGTGCTGGCTCTGCCAATCTTCAAGCAGGAGGACTCCAGCCTTCCTCCTGAAAACGAGACCAAAAATCCCCCATTCCAGTATGTGCTGTGCGCCGCCACCTCTCCAGCTGTCAAGCTGCATGATGAGACGCTCACATACCTAAACCAAGGTGAGAGACACACTGGGTGCAGACTATATTAAAGTGTATACAAGGGACTCGCAAATTAACTCACAACTGTGGTATCATGATTAGGACTGGCTCCTGAACTTCAGTACTTTAATGACTCTGACCACATTACATTAAACACCATCAAGTGTTGTCTAATGCCTGGTGTCATTTAAAACCAAATTTCAATATCTAAGGAATACAGCTCGTAACTGTTAGCTCATGCAGCACCAGGTCGACATGTTACCATTTTGAAAGAACCAGCAACATCTGAGTTTCAAAGACACGCTGAAAATAGGAAGTTTCAGCAGAGACGTGTCTTTTATGTAGTGTTTTTATTGTAATGACTTACCTCTCAACATACTAATGTTCCACTGAAACAGCTTCTCTTTCAGCACTATCATGCAAATGCATCCTGCACTTGGTGCCCCCAAAACAAGTGTTTAAAGAACCCAAACAACTTAGACAGATTTAGTTTTTTCACCCCCTTTTTCAGAAGACTAGTAGGTATTGCTGAACACATCTTCAACTGTTGCATAGCATTAACAGAGGGTAAGGATAGGATATGTCAGACTAATATGTTAACAGAACTTCAGGTTGTGGTAAATAGGATTTTTTTGGGTTTTTTTTGTCAAAACTGTCCTGTAATATGTAATCATTCATTCATTTTCTTGGGGTTGCTGGTGCTCATCCCTGCTACCAACGGCGTACGTGTCGCCAGTTCATCACAGGGCTGACGTATACAGACAACATCAACCATTCACTGTCGCATTAACACCTACAGCCAATTTACATTTTCCAGTTAACCTATTAACTAATAATATAATATCATGTTGGTATAAAAAATACTGTATAGGAGTAATATTGAACCCAACGTATCTGTATCTTTTTCAACAATACCCAGTCTTAATCATGATACAATAATTCTGTGATGCTGGATATATTGCAAAACCATCATTTGTGATATATCATAGTGTCTGTGTAAATGAAGAAAAAAATATCCCTATAAAAAAGGTAGAAATATGTGTCCAATGTATTGTCAGTTTCACAGAATTTAAGAACTGTGGTGAAATGATGCAGAAAGTAGTGACCTGTAAATCAGAGCACCAGCATGTTTTAATAAAAATATTGGTTTTGCCACCAGTATATCACAAGAAGAAATGTATTACTCTATCTGTATTTTCTCCCAACTGTGTTAAAGAGAAAGTCTCAAATGTTCTTGACCTCATTTTTTATATTTCTGCTCAGATAAATTCGAATGCATATGAATGTATTAGCTGTGGTTCTTCTGTACATTAGACATGAAAAAGGCCTGTCCCAGACCAGAGGACAAAACTCAGTGAAAACTGTTAAACTGTTCTTACCTGTTGTAGTTTGAGCCCACAGCATGTGTTCTATGTTGGCAAATGCTAAAATCATTCCATCAATAAATAATAACCACATTAATTTATTGCACATTAGTATAATCACTGTAAAGTGAAACCCTTGGTGGCAGCCTAGTGCACTTCAAGTTGTACAAATAAACTGTTAATCTGCTTAAAGGCACAAAGTGTTAGTGTCTCGCTTGTGTATTATTATTATTATTATTATTATTATTATTATTATTCACACATGGAGATGAAGTAACACTCCTACAGAAAAACGTGTACTGGCACCGTAGGTTAGTGTAGAATAACGCAGACTTGCTGGTTCAGATAACATCTTGACCCTAAGGTTTTGTTTGCTGAGGCAGAGTATTTATCAGACTGCTGAGTGGACTGTTAAAAAGTGATTTGTTCATCGATGTCATTGGGTCACAATCCATAATGTTAAGCAGGTAGCAGTGTGTTGGCATGTTGTGGAATAAATTTACATCAGGTTACTGTTGGTCGTGTCTTGAATGTTCATGGGTCAGGTTGAATAGGAACAGGTTAGGTCTTGAAATCTTCATTATCCAAATCATCAAATTAACACATCTTTTAAAATCACATATTTACACGTGGCCTTTTTCTTTCGCTGTCTCTCAGGCCAGTCTTATGAGGTGCGTATGTTGGACAACAGGAACCCTGGAGAGTTACCAGAGCTCAACAAGATGGTGAAGGTGAGAAACTCAACTGACTATTGGACTATTTCTGTCCAAACCTCAGGGCTTTATACCTACGGTGGTGTGTGTTTGTGTGTGCGCAGAGCACTGTGCGCGTGGTGTTTCATGACCGTCGGCTGCAGTACACAGAGCACCAGCAGCTAGAGGGCTGGAAGTGGAATCGTCCTGGCGACCGTCTCCTTGACATCGGTAGTGACGCCCGGCAAGAATATGTTTACTTAAAGTGTCCCCTGTGATTAAGTCGGGTTCAAATATGTGTGTGTTTGTGTGAGGCAGATATCCCCATGTCAGTGGGCATCGTGGAGCCCAAGACTCACCCCTCCCAGCTCAACGCGGCTGAGTTCCTCTGGGACCTGAACAAAAGAACGTCTGTTTTCGTACAGGTAACGCACAAACATCCCCTCGCTTTCATGTCAGTTTTTTGACAAATTTAATTAATGCTTGTGAACATTTTTATTGAGACACTGGAGCTTTCAATGCAGAGTTAGTGTAGTCTGGCCCACAGGATGTACTCTACTGAAATTATCCCGCCTTAGGGCAACAATTTCAGTTAAGTTCTCATCTTGTCCACTATCCACGTGTCACTGTTTTCAGTGTTGCATCGAAAAAATAGCAACACACCTCTGAACTGCAAATACACACTGATTTTTAATACCTTGACTCAGTTCCCCACATACAAATGTTGCCCTAAATAACTTCTACCCCAGCTACAATTTTATGAAAATACCGTCACTGATGCACTAGGCACCATTCAAGATGAGTGTGATCCATTAAAAATGACCAAACAACCCAGAGAGGTTTTCACCTTTATCCCAGAAGTACAGTGGAAAATGCCTTCGGTCTCTGAAAAAGGAGATTAGAAAGAGCATGACTGGAGTTAATGTAAAGCAGGTGATGCTGCTCTGGATGTCACAGGTACCATAGTGTCACACAGGCCGCAGACAGCCAGTCACTGTCAGCCTCCTCCTGCTCCGTGTTTTAATACACATGAATTAAGTCTAAACATGTTGTGCATGATTGTTTTTTTTTTTGAGACAATGGCACAATTATGACAGTAATTTAATAAAAGCATATAAATGTTAAGCAGCAGTTGCACTCTAGTAATTAAAAAATATATCGCTACTGTCTGTGACGCAACAGTAAACACACAGTAGTGCTGCACTATCTGATGAAACAGATTTTTTTGTTGTTTTTTATCAATAGGTTTGTGATTGTGAACATGTAGTCACTGAATCCAAAACCTCACTTTACAACAAGGGTTGTTTTTTGGCCTTCATTTCAGTGTTGGTGTGTTTGCACCATATACTGCACAAGCGGCACATCCAAAACAGACAGTGACTGGTCATTTTTTTAATTTTATGTATAAAGAAACAAAAGATTGGCACATTAATGCATGCATATTTGTTAAATTAATCATGCAGCTCTAGTTCTCAACAATTATCGAACAATAATAATAATAATAATAATATTAATAATAATAATAACAACAATAACAGATTGGATTTCTATAGCGCTTTTCAAGGTACCCAAAGTGCTTCACATTATTGATCCATAATTCATTCATTCACACACTGGTGGTGGTAAAGTACATGTGTAGCCGCAGCTGCCCTGGGGCAGGCTGACGGAACCCTGGCTGCCGATCGGCCCCTCATACACCAGTGTGACTGACACTGGAGGCAAGATGGTGACGTGTCTTCCACAAGGCACATGACTAGCCACGGGCTCTCAAATAGTATTAGTGCTTGAAATGTCTGTCCCTGATCAGCACATATTATGGTATGTCCTCTCATCTGCTTACCGTCTGCAGGTGCATTGCATCAGCACAGAGTTTACTCCCAGGAAGCATGGGGGTGAGAAGGGCGTCCCCTTCAGAATCCAGATCGACACATTCTCCCTGGGAGACAGTGGAGAGTACACAGAGCACCTCCACTCAGCCTCCTGCCAAATCAAAGTGTTTAAGGTACACACTCCATCTTCTGAGAGGAAGGAGTCTTCTCCCCATCTGAAATGGCGTTGACATTCTGTGCTGCCTCATGTCAACTGTGTCCTCCTCTGTTTAGCCAAAGGGGGCGGACCGTAAGCAAAAGACGGACAGAGAGAAGATGGAGAAACGCACCGCTCAAGAGAAGGAGAAGTACCAGCCTTCTTATGATACCACTATCCTTTCAGAGGTCAGTGGGCAGGTGCAAACGAGCTGCTGGTGAAGCTTCTCATACTGACTATTAGTGTCTTGTTGCTTTAGTATTGACTAGGTTGTAAAAACAACTATCAACTTTCTAATATAATCTTATCAAAAATGATCAATTCAGTAACATGAGTTATGCTTTAATCAGCGAATGTTCAGGCAACTATTTATGGGCTGTAACAGACAAATATTTTCACTATTAGCTATCCACTGAATTTTAGATGTAATGTGGAAACTGTAGAATTCCGAGTTATGTTAAAGTGTTATCAATCTAAGGGTCTAAAAACTATTTTTTACAACTGAATGATCAGTAAGTTTTCTGTTTGATTGTGAGTTTTCTGTCCATTTCTGCTTTAAAACTGTCAGTCAAAACTGAAAAAAGTCTTAAAATTGTCATGTAATTTTTAAGTATTTGCTTTTTAATCAAGGCTCTAGCTAAAACAGTTTAAAAGCAATAGCTTAAGAAATGGTCATCTGTTATGTTACAGCACAAAATTTATAGTGGAATCTTTTCATTTGGGCAGTTTAATGCAGTTAAGGATTAAATTTAAAAAAAAAAAAAACAAAACTTGACTAATAGCTTGATTTGACTCGTATTACCAGCCTAATGTCCAATTAATTTAAAATGTCTTATGTTAACTCACATGTCCGCCTGAGGGTTAGGGGCGGTTGTGTTAGTGTTGTTATGGTTGGGTTTGTTTGTGTCAGCTGCCTGTTGGTTAACCTCTGCTGTCTGTCTGTGTGTAGACGAGGCTTGAGCCCATCATAGAAGATGCAGGCGACCACGAGCTGAAAAAGTCCAGCAAGCGGACACTTCCTGCTGACTGTGGCGACTCCTTGGCCAAGAGAGGCAGTGTAAGCACCATCACCCCACTACTACCTGTGTTTTATACATAAACAGATGTAGATACTAGAAATGCTAGAGGACAATATCAGACATGGTCTTTTAGTGCCATGTATTTGATGTTGGAGTGGAGATTCATGTCCAACTTTTAGAGTAGCTGGAGTTGGCCTACAGATACTGTGCTGGTGCAGCAATCATCACACTCTATACATTAAAACACATATATGTAATATGTTCTTTAACCCTACGTTAGTCACCTGGGGTGTTTCGACACCCCAACTTTTTTAAATTGCTCATAATTTCCAAATT
>JAPQRQ010000003.1:6355331-6369785 GCA_037367365.1 Apogon talboti
ATTCCCATTTTATGCAAATGTTCTGAAAATCGTTACAAAAATCTAAAAATTGTTAACTTGGGTTAAAATGGGTTAATCAGTCTATAGCTGAACGGAGAGGATTTCTGTTAAGGAACAAGAACTCAAAAAAAAAGTTGTGACGTCTAGTATGTAACTTTTAGATAACGCACCGAAAGTACTTGATGCCATCACTGATGCGAGAAATTGACTTTTTAAAAATAATATTAAACATGTTGTGGGCATACATCCAACTTCGTTAATGAACAATATTACTTTCAGAATTCCCAGATTTTTAAATGTTGGAGGTGAATAAAAGAGCCTTTTATTACATTTTCTGACATGGATTTGTCGTTTTGACACCGACGGACCTTGGGATGAAAAGTAGCCAAATGCCCTAACGTTTAAATGAAGTGTAAATTAGAAAAAAGGCTAAAATATTTTACTACTGATCTGGCGATGCGTCCTGTTTACGGCCTATGAATCTAAGTGTAAACAGGAGCACATTATGCTTGGATCAGATGGTCCTCTTATTAAAGCCTTACTGCTCATGCGCGGTGCGCCACTCCGTTCTCAATGACGTAATTTGACGTACCCGAGCAGAAACCAGGAAGTGTATCAGTCGCTGTTGTTTGTGTTCGTCGGTGGGTAATCGACGGTCTTTTTCCTGATTTAAAAAGAATTTTCGCGGGCCGAAATGGCAACGTTTATTTCAGTCCCGTTAAAGAAGGCTTCCGAAGTGGATCTGGTGAAACCGCTGTCGAAATTCGTAACAGCATCGTACCCAGCAGGCGAGGAGCAGTCAGAGTACATCCGCGCCGTGGAGGAGTTGAACAAGCTCCGCAAGAACGCGTTGGGAAGGCCGCTGGACAAACACGAGAGCTCCCTGGAGATCCTGCTCAGGTGAGAAGTACCCCTTTACAACACTTGTGAATTAGTCATGCTGTTACTAAAACTCACATAAGTCACCCTTCACCTGTCGTGCTCAGTTAGCTCTGTCACTGCCGCACCCAGATGTGTTAGCTCGACTGCTAACCGAGCAGCTAAAGTTAGCTAAACGCTAGGAGGCATTTCTCACCATAACAAATGACTGAGTCATGTGTCATTCATGGCAAGTTTCCTTCGGGAGACAGCTGAAACTTGACGGAATGTCCATCTTATCTGAACATTAAAGACTTTAAATATGAATTTGGGAACAGTCTAGCTAATTTCGATGTTTACTTATAGCTTAATCGAGAAAGAGCACTTTGTTTCCTTAGCATTACATTTAGGGAGAAGTGGTTTCGATGTTAAACATGAATTTAGTTAAACTTTATTTAGTGGCTTTAGCAGGATGCGAATATTAAGTGCATGTGACGTTCATAGCATTTTATTAATTGTTACATAAATAAGTCAAAGCAGAGCTAGCTCGTCTTTGAGTCAGATATCATTCAGTTTGCTGAGGCCTTCAGTCCACCACAAAACATACTTTAACAGACAGAGAAGGATGACTTCGTTTATCATTTCAGTAACAAAATCCACTTAATAACTGTCCAACGATACAAAGAAACAGTATAATGCCTCGTTGACATTTATGAATATACACATTATATGTAAAGTAGAGAGGGTGTCATAGTGCTAGCTACTTTGCATAGAACTGTGAAAGAAATAGGATTATGTTTGGTTCACAGGGGAACTTTAGTTAACATAATACTACATAACCTCACCAGCTGGTGTTAAATTGGTTTTACATTATTACACATTTTTAAAATATAATTTTGTTCAGATTTTTAATTTCCTAATGACTATTCCCTATTTGAAAATATGTTAAAGTGTTAAATTGAATACTGGGTTGTTATTAATCTCCATGCTTCTTCCAGAGGTGACATATCCATTCAGACTTAGTTCTTTTTCATGCCTCTCTTCAGACTATATGACTCATGAGTTATTCAATGCATAGGGACTGCCCAGATTACATGAGTAGCCAGGTATGCTGTCGTAGAGTGCCGACTCCACATTTTTTTCTCCACTGTGAGCTGCTTTCTCACAGCCCTGCAAAGTGGAATTGACAACTGAGTGCCAAGACAAAGCTCTTTGGATAATAAAGACCATAGGCACAGGGTGCTAAAAGCTAGCAGGTGGAACAGAGCCAAAAATGGAGTAATACAAGATCTGCTGGCCTTTCATAGTAATAGGATAGTAGGTAATTGATGGCATCAAACCATGTTACATTTTATGCATTTCTGAGATACCATTGAAGGAGATGCACTGATTTGCAATCATGGTCAAGAATGGTGAAATGAAAGCAGTTAGTCTTTGTGTATAGTTAATTATTTGAGAAGAAGGAGCTGAACTGCCTGAAAAAGAGTAAGATCTGAAAGACTACAGTTTTTTTCTTCCTCTTTCTAATGCCATTAGCTCAAGATGCATGAAGACACAACCTGTTTTGTGTCTATGCGCCATCGC
Source organism: Apogon talboti (assembly GCA_037367365.1). Classification (NCBI taxonomy): domain Eukaryota; kingdom Metazoa; phylum Chordata; class Actinopteri; order Kurtiformes; family Apogonidae; genus Apogon; species Apogon talboti. The sequence goes on from JAPQRQ010000003.1 coordinate 6,357,774, forward strand.
CTGACTTGAGATTTCACATGAAGTGACTGCTTAGTGTGTCTGTGTTGCACTGAATGAGTTCTCTTTACAAGCTCCTGGTATTGTCACTCCTCGGCTCTCTTTACAAGTCGTCTGATAGCCATGTGCCAGGTAGCCAGGGCAACCAGTACTACTTTATTCACAGCCAATCAGACGTACAGCCAATGCATCGCCATGGGAACCTTTTATTTTGTCTAGGACGCTGTCGTCTTTCACGAGAGGGCACACCTCATCTCAGCTTTCCTATGTGTCTGTATTTGTGGGTGGAAATACACAACACAAACACTATTGTAGAGGCAATTCTATAATAAGCAATGCTTTGGTTATTTATGTTTTAACTCCAGTTGCTCAGGGCACTGGAACAAAAGTTGCTGAACTTTGATGGGGATATTCCCAAACCAGGAGCTGTGACTATGTCATTCCTAAAAATAGACTACTCATAGCTCTGTGTCACATCCTGGCTTACAGAAGTGCTCAGTAGCCATCACCGTTATCTTGATCACTTTGTACATGTTTTGAAACTGCAGTGTGATATTTTCTTCCTGAGTCATTGTCAGATGTCTGGCAGAGCTTACTCAAACCAAAACTCTAATATTATGTCATACTAACATTTAACCCAGTTATTCAAATAAGCTCCTGTGTGTGTAGCTAGTGTGATTTAGGGGGATTTACAAGGACATAATTAAAGAAATTGTGTTGTTTTTACTTTTAGTTTAACCAAATAATGCCATTTTTGTGGGATTCGCAAGATAAGGTTCAACTTTTGATTTAACTGTTGATTTAATTCCCCAAAGTGACTTATACCACACAGCTCACCTACTCCGCAGCAGGTGTTTTAGATAACAGATCAACATGTGTAAAGTCCAGTCATTTCACTTGGAAAATCACGTCCCCATAGGATGTCACGGCTCTCGTGAGCAGATAGTGAGTGTCTTGGTAAGAAAAGCAAGAGCTTTAGAGACCTCCTGAACCCGTGTCTCTCCCTGAAGAGCATCAATGACAGACTCTCAGCGGACAAAACCAGCTATCTTTGTTAGATTTTTAAAAATGTTGATAGTAAGCCGTACTGTAAAATTTTATATTCTGTCTTTATAGTTGTCCTTTTCCTCTTCCAAAGAAACACAGCAAAGGATGTAACTGATAGAATAAGCCAAATATTTTCTTACACAGTATAAAAGGAACATATTCATTTAACAGAATATACAGTTGTTTAATATGGAATACAAGATATTGACAAACCTATTAACTTACTCATTCACCCAATCTGGTTTATGCCAATTTTCTTTCCTTGTCAGCAGTACTGCAGTACATATAGCCTGTATTATACTTTAAAATTTGTCATAGTTGTTTAGGATTAGAGATTGTTCTTCTTGAGTTGTGACACATTTGTTAGGCTTCTCGAAGCCACTCAACTAAAGCCCATCCTGGCAATGTTTAAACTACCTTGTCGGTTTCATGTTAAACGATTAGAAAAGGTTTTTGTTAGATGTAGACTCCTAAACCATGTGATAAATGATATTTCTCTTTCTCACTTTAGATACTACGATCAGCTGTGTTCTGTTGAGCCCAAGTTTCCCTTCTCTGAAAATGAGGTAATTGCTTGAACACCACGTATGATTGTTGGTTAAACCTCCTGAACAGAGGAACTTGAACACAAAGCGTTTCTCTGTTTCCACAGCTCTGCTTAACCTTCACATGGAAGGATGCCTTTGATAAAGGATCACTGTTCGGTGGCTCAGTCAAGCTCGGTAAGTGCAACCCTTTATGAAGTGTCCTCTCAGAGTTACGTGTGTGTAATTGTTTTATTTACACACACAGTTGCAGACAGCTACAAAAGGACAAAATGATGAGTTTATATATGCTCCATATAGGACTTTGTCCATGGGTGACATATTTGTCATTCTGTCTCTTAATCAATCTGTCTCACATATACAAACACACCCCCACCAGGAAACAAAGCTCTCCAACAGTAAATATGTTCAGGCCTGATACACACATATGTGTGGCTTAAATTGTATAACACAGAGTGGAGACAGACTAGGGAAATATTTAAAAAGTTTAGAAAATCCATGTAGAAAAAAAAAAAAACCTTTCCACTTCTCACACTCATTCTGTTCACGCTTGAATCTTTTGTCTTCTGTGCCGATTTGTGGGAGCCCATGACTGTGGGACTTTTTTCCAGTGAATGGGCGAGAAAAATGTAGAATAAAACAGCAGAAAATGTTGGCTGAAGAAAATACCAGCCCCACACAGACCACTGTGTCGAAACTAAAGAATTAAAGCTGCTGAACCAGCTGTCAGGAGAACACATCGGAGTCTCAGTTCTCATAGTTGAGTTTCAGAGTAATTTATTTATTTGTCTATTTATTTATTTTTGGATTTAAAATTGTCTTTGCTCATATTCAGAAATTTCACATCAACAAATTAAAATTATTGCATGATCTGAACTGACAAACGGAATTCATACTGAAATGCAATGTTCAAAATTATAAAAAACTGAGTTTGAATGCATTTTATCAGGATGTGAAAACTTCCAAACTCACCTAGATACAGGTCGAGTAGAAACCTCCTTCAGTGTGGTTAACCACACGTGCTAATGTCCAAATTACCTAAATTTCTTTTCTCTAGTAACTCATTTCAGTGGTTTGACTCATACCCTCCATGCCAATAGCATGGGCATACCCCAGGGGTTAGTTTTAGGACCACTGCTGTTTAACCTGTATGTCCTGGCGTTGGCTGCCAAGTGTATATTGATTAATTGGTTATTTATACATACGCAAGGTCACTTGACCAGCTCTGTGAATCCCAGTGATCTGCATCAGATCTCACCTGATATTTTGATAAATACGTAAATAATACTACAAAAAACTAAATCAAACCTTTTCAGTTACCGTAAAATATCTGTCTGTCAGTGCAGCACAGCTTTATATGCATTACATTGTCTTACTATCACTTTCTGGTCTCAAGCCACAAGTCAACCTTAAAACCTCTTACATCATAACATAATCAGACAATAAGCACAATTTACAAAAAACCAAACACTGATATTGTGTCATTGTCACATCTTGGAAATACAACACATTCAGCTTTGAAAGTTTCATAAAGTATTCAAACATGATCAGGTTTCCTCTTTGGTGAAGGACCGTGTTTTACATTATCAGCAGTTGAACAGAGGCAGTACATGAGAGTCAGTGAATGGTAACTGTGGATTTGAAAGATGTAAAACCTCACTTAGACATTGAGCCCTCTCTATTAAAGGAGCAAAACTGTGGAACTGCTACAAACTGAGTTGAAAACAGTTTTAGTGTTTGTCGGTGTTTGTTTATGGCTGAAACAAAAAGAAGTTGGTCTTATTGATATTTTCCTTAAAGTTTATAATGTTTTCATTGCCTGTATTTTTTGTTGCAAAGTGCAAATATTTCGCACATATTACCTGTATTAAATCTGTGTTGTAAATTAGTATTTTCGCAAAAAGCACTAATATACAGTGCATCTGGTACTTATTCATATAATGTCTCATAGTTCCAGTGTTATTGTTGATGTCAAATAAATAAATCAATAAAATGAAATGTGAAACTCTGTTATCTCATCTTAACCACAAATTTAAATAGATCTAAATGGTACAAACTGCTGTGAAATAATGGACTTTGTAGTTTAACAAAGTCGCCTCCGACAGTTGCTGACTTTGTTGTGGTTGTCAAGGTCAAGTTTATTTATATAGCACATTTCCAACAATGCAAAGTGTCCAAAGTGCTGTACAAGGAAAAATAGGTAAATAATAGGTAAAAATAGGTAAAAATACAAAATATAATAAAACTAATTAAAATATACGGATATAAAAGATAAGATATACTGATAAAACAGGTACACAATGAGATAAATAGTCTCTAAAAATACAACCAGAAGATAAACCAAATAGAAGTCACACTTGTATTAAAAGCCAGTGCAATACTTTAAAAGAGATTTAAACTGTTCAATGGACTGTGCACATGTGATATGTTGGGGCAGTGAACGTTCCAGAGCCTTGAACCTGGACCAGAAAAGGCTCTGTCGCCTTTAGTCTTCAGGCGGGTTCTTGGTACTTCTAAAAACAGGCAATTGGAGGATTGTGTGTCTCTGGCTGGGATGTGCACAGTTAAAGGCTCTGAAAGGTAATGGGGTGCCAAACCATTCAGGCACTTACAAACAAACAGTAAAATCTTAAACTGGATCCTGTAAGTAACAGGAAGCCAGTGGACGGAAGCCAGTACTGAGGTGATGTGGTCCCGTCTTCTGGTTCCAGACAGAAGACGGGCCGCTGCATTCTGTTCCATCTGCAGCCGGTGGACGAAGGACTGGTCCAACCCATAATACAGTGAATTAAAATAGTCCAGTCGAGAGGTGATGAATAAATGAACAACATGCTCAAACTGGCTTATGTGTTGCAGCTTTGGCCAGTCTGGGCTATGAGAAGACGTGTGTGCTGTTCAACGCGGCGGCTTTGGCCAGTCAGATCGCCTCCGAGCAGAACCTGGACAACGATGAGGGACTGAAGGCTGCAGCCAAATACTATCAGGTGGGCTTCATGTTTGTAAGGATTTGGTGTCTGTTTTGGAAATGCACGAGGAAAACTACTGTTTCAATTTCAAGTTTGTTTCAGGGAAACAACATAAACAATATTTCTTTTCTCTCCTAAGTGGTAGAGAAATCAAATTTTTTCTGTATCATTTAAACAGCTTCATCTTTATAATAAAAAGAAAAGCTGTTTTCACAACAAAAATGCAGTTGTAACTATTATTCATCTGTCATATAGACTTTGTCTCAATTTTAACATCAAATTAATTTAAGTCAATAAATTAAAGGTATATTAAGTTGTATATTATATTTTATCAGATGAATACTAGTTCAGTGCCTCTGAAAACATGAACATTTCTCTGTAGATGCAGTGTTTGTTTTTTCCTGGGTATTTTATTCCAGTGGATATTGTGGTGTGAAAAAGTGTTTGCTCCCTTCCTGAATTCTTTTTTTTTCTTTTTAGCACGTTTGTCACACTTAAATGTTTCAGATCATCAAACAAATTTAAATATTAGACAAAGATAACACAAGTAAACACAAAATGAGGTTTTAAATCAAGGTGTTTATTATTAACAGAGGCCCCCCCCCACCGTGTTAAAACATAAATTAACTGTGGATTATCACATCTCTGGAACGCTGAGTTGAATTTCTCCAGCCACACCCAGGCCTGATTACTGCCACACCTGTTCTCAATCAAGAAATCACTTAAATAAGACCTGCCTGACAACATGAAGTTGAGCAAAAGATCCTCAAAAGCTACGATCCAAAGAAATGCAGGGTCAAATGAAAAACAAAGTAATTGCGATCTATCAGTCTGGAAAAGGTTCTAAAACCATTTCTAAAGCTTTGGGACTCAAGTGAACCACAGTGAGAGCCATTATCTACAAAAGGCTAAAACATGGAACAGTGGTGAACCTTCCCAGGAGTGGCCGGCCCACCAAAATTACCCCAAGAGTGCAGCGATGACTCATCCAAGAGGTCCTAAAAACCCCATAACAACATCCAAAGAACCGCAGGCCTCACTTGGCTCAGTTAAGATCAGTGTTCATGACTCCACCTTAAGAAATAGACTGGGTAAAAATGGCTTGCATGGCAGAGTTCCATGACCAAAACCACTGCTGAGGAAAAAGAACATAAAGGCTCGTCTCCGAAAACATCTTGATGATCCCCAAGACTTTTGGGAAAATACTCTGTGGACTGATGAGACAAAGGTTGAACTTTTTCGAAGGTATGTGTCCCATTACATCTGGCGTAAAAGTAACACAGCATTTCAGACAAGGAACATCATACCAGCAGTCAAATATGGTGGTGGTAGTGTGATGGTCTGGGGCTGTTTTGCTGCTTCAGGACCTGAAAGACTTGCTGTGGTAAATGGAACCATGAATTCTGCTGTCTACCAAAAAAATCCTGAAGGAGAATGTCCGGACACCTGTTCGTAACCTCAAGCTGAAGCGTGCTTGGGTTCTGCAGCAGGACAATGATCCAAAACACACCAGCAAGCCCACCTCTGAATGTCTTAAGAAAAACAAAATGAAGACTTTGGAGTGGCTTAGTCAAAGTCCTGACCTGAATCTGATTGAGATGCTGTGGCATGACCTTAAAAAGGCGGTTCATGCTCGAAAATCCTCCAATGTGGCCGAATTACAATTCTGCAAAGATGAGTGGGCCAAAATTCCTCCACAGAAAAAGACTCATGGCCAGTTATTGCAAATACATGATTACAGTTGTTGCTGCTGAGGGTGGTCCAACCTGTTATTAGGTTTAGGGGGCAGTCACGTTTTCACACAGGGCCATGTAGGTTTGGAATTTTTTTTTCCCTTTAATAATAAACACCTTCAATTTAAAAACTGCATTTTGTGTTTACTTGTGTTGTCTTTGTATAACATTTAAATTTGTTTGATGGGAAACATTTAAGTGTGACAAACATGCAAAAAAATAAGAAATCAGGAATGGGGCAAGCACTTTTTCACACTACTGTAGTAGGAGGCACTAATGGACCTTAATACTGGATGTCACCTAAATATAAAATAATAAAAGGCAGAAATGGTGCATTCTGAACTCTAAGTTGTATTGTGCCAGTATGACACAGCAGACTCTGAATAGTACTCTGCTCACTCTGTAGATGGAAATGAATGAATGAAGACAAATGATACATGACTGACTGTAAACATTATGGATGAGGGATGCGTATTATGTTCATCTGGGGCTGGTGTTAGCCCTGTAACATCGTCATTCTTGGCAGTTGTGTCTCATATGTTTGTGTCTTTCTGTATTTTTCCATGCAGCTGGCCAGTGGTGCTTTTGGCCACATTAAGGACACAGTCCTGTCTGCACTGAACAGGGAGCCCACCATGGACATTTCCCCTGAGACTGTGGGGACCCTCAGCCTCATCATGCTAGCCCAGGCCCAGGAGGTCTTCTTCCTTAAAGCCACCTCAGGTACCGGTTGAGCTCAGGTTTAGACAGACTTTACATAGAATCTGTAACCATATAAAGTGCCAGACAGACTAATTTTGGGAAGTACTTGGGTTTAAAAGTACAGACACATCACACATTAGCCAGCTATGCAGATATGAAGCGGGGGAAATATACTGTACGTTCGCATCTTTAATTAGACACATGATGTTTTTTGCCTCAAGATTAATTTCTAGCTATGTCATAATGAGGCAGTTTTGATCCAGGTTGCACACAGCCTCTGCCCCAGTTCTGTCTCCAGAAATGCTTATTAGAGTTTGTAAGCACAGGCGTTTTGAAGGTTACATCATGTTTTGAGATCTCACTTAAAGAATTAGACTTAGGTTTTCTGCTGAGACGGGGAGTTTTTGTTGTAAGTTCATTTCGGCTCCTACTAAGATGTAAGAGCAGTTTTATCAGTGTGATGTGAGGAAAACTGTTGTAAAACACATGAAATGCAACAACTGAGACTGTTGTTTATAACCCAGTGTCAGCAGTAGTGGAATATAACTAATTACCTTTTCTCAGCTATTTTACCTTCTTTTTCTTGAGTATTTTCTTGTTCTTTTTACTTATATCTATGTATCTTTGACACACTCATACATATATCATGCATGAAAAAAAACAGGATTATATCAATATTCTTTGTAGCTAAATGAGTACTTTTACTGTTAACATTCAGTTGGTTGCAAACCACAACTTCACTGCCACATATCACTGAATCTTCAAGTAAATGATCTCTACAGTTTAGAAGATTGTTGGACTTAAAATATAACTTGTTTATCCGATAGATAAGATGAAGGATGCTGTCATTGCAAAGCTGGCCAATCAGGCGGCCGATTTCTACGGCGACGCCTTCAAGCAGTGCCAGTACAAAGACAACCTTCCCAAGGTATGTGAAGGACACACACACACTGCTACACACTAACCTAAAACCCTGCAAAATGGCAACAGGCACAATCACAGTGGAGAGTGTCCAGAGTCTGTATGTTTTGTGTGTGTGTGTGTGTGTGTGTGTGAACTGACTTGATAAGTGGTATTCAGGCTGTGGGACTGTCTCTGTTCTCATTGGTCCATTTCCATCCTGTTTTCACTCTGATTTGTTGGTTACTACTAAACCAGAGTTTAATGTTGGTTTCTAGCATCTAATCATGGGTGTGTGAAGTACTAATTAACTCTCTATAACTCTGTGACACACACACATATGCATATTATCTCAGGGTCTCTCGTGCAAAAGCAGGAAACTAAATAACTTGCACCAGCTGTTTTGTATGTTCACACTTAAACCAGATATATAAAGGTTTGTTACATTAATGTTTATGCACCACTAGGTGTGTTGTACAACAGTGGTTCCCAAACTTTTGTGTGCCTCCAGATCAGACAGACTCAAGTGCACCTTCACTGAATTCTGATCTTATGGACTACAAACTACTTAAAATAAATAATTATGTTAAGGTAGGACTACACAGTATGCCATTTCATTATCGTCTCTGCAATCTGTGCATGTGCAAGATATGCAATTTAAATTAAGGCAAATTAAGTCTATCATGTCATGCTATTTTTACTATTTGATACAAAAGGTAAACTCACATTCTCAACTTCTGCAACACATCTACAAGAGAACATGGTTTGTGAACAATAATTAGTGATATTACATGACCTAGATGTCCTAGAGGTGTAAAAAAAAAAAAGCATATGTCTTTGAAATACACAATGCAAACAGAATATCAGACGGTCATATTGAAGGCCTGTTTATTAATTTCTATTTCTACAGTCATTAAACAGGGCTGCAGCTTAATGTTGCATTTAAGATACATTGCAGTCAGGTTTTTTCCAGTATCATGTATAAAAGTGGCCATTGTTTCAAGACTTGTCCTAAAAATCAACCAAAGCCATATCTTATGTTTCAGCTGTTTGATACATATAGATATTTTATTATTAATTATATATTATCTTAAACTTGTTAAACATTCTTAGTATTTAATGAATTACTACTTTTAGCTTGCTGTATGAAACATTACACATGGATTGGATTTAGACAACTATTTCAATGTCTCTGCTTGCCAGTCAGCTTTTTCTGTGACCTCTGCAGCATTGGTGTGAAAAGGGTTTCAGCTGATTATGTCAACAGTCGGCTCAATAGTTTTGCTAAGATTCAACATGACATCTGTTTATAATCCTATTTGGTTGTTTTTCTCTCTTGAAAAAAGCATGTAGGTTTATAATTTTCTTAAATCTCCTTCACAAGTTCCCCCTGGGGTGCATGTATCCCTGACTGTGAATCACTGTTGTACAACTCGACAAGTATTTCATAATCATCTACTGTATATTAGTGTTACTGATTATTTACATCTGCTAATGGGCTGCACCGACTCACAAAACAAGCCTGTGTTTTGTCAACTAACAATGAGTTCAGGGAAACTGATCCATATCTGGTAAGAAGCATCTGCGTTCCCTGTGAATGACTGAACTCTCACACACAAACCAAACAAATGGTTGTGGGACGTCTGAGGTGGTAGCAGCTTTTGCTTTAAGGTGAAACACTCATGGCCTGTTCTGTTTTCTCTCTCGTTGTCTTCCTTTCCTTCTGCATCCCTCGTGGTGGTGGTGTTGGCATTGGTTGTGTATACGTGTGTGTGCGCTTGCGTTGTGTTTGCACACCTCCGACTGCTCGTGCCTTTTTGTGACTGGCTTCTTTTGGTGTTGTTCGTGGTCCGACCTCGCTGATGTGTGCGTCTGCCATTTTGTGGTTTGCTTTGCCATTGTGCGTGTGCCTGTACATATCTGTTTGCGTGTCTGCGTGTTGCTCTGTGGTTGCCTCTCCCTGGTCAGTATTTTTATTTTCAGGAAGTGCTGCCAGTGCTGGCGGCCAAGCACTGCATCATGCAGGCCAACGCCGAGCTCCACCAGAGCGTCCTGGCCAAACAGAAGAAGCGCTTCGGAGAGGAGATCGCTCGCCTGCAGGTACCTGAACATGAACTTTAGATAATAAAGTTTTCAAGGAAATTAATAATACTTGTACACATAGTACTCTAACATTTAATGAACTTTGAATGCTGCCCACACAGGTACCTGATCAAATATCTTATAACATTTTTTTACTACTGATCAAATGTTGTCTTTCAAAAAAAAAAAAATTTTAAGCTAATGGCCAATATTGAAAAAAATCAATATCATCCCGATATATGGGCCAGCCGATATATTGATCGGCCTAATATATTTTGGTTCTACATCAATAATACAGAAGTGAAGTGTGTTTTCCATCCATCTTCTCTTCTTTGATCTGTCATCGACTCTAGCACGCAGCCGAACTGGTTAAAACAGTCGCCTCTCGTTACGACGAGTACGTGAGTGTGAAGGACTTGAGTGACAAGATCAACCGAGCCCTCACCGCAGCCAAAAAAGACAACGACTTCATCTACCACGACCGGGTTCCTGAGGTCAAGGACCTGGACCACATCGGCAAAGCGGCGCTGGTCAAAGCCACTGCCATTACACCTCCACTCAGCCAGAAATTCACAGGTACAGCATTCACACATGAGAGTTTAACACCGTACTGGATTAAGAAAAATACACGTGCCATTGAAATAACTACAGCACAGAGGGCAAACATTTGAAGTTGCCAGCTACAGCTCTTTTTAACCAGATTAGATTTAGAATTTGGTGAGACTTTCTCCAAATCACGCAGTCAACTTTCATATGCGAAAGAGGATTACATAAAGCTGGTGTACTTGGCCAACATTTAGTGGCTCAGTTTTTACTTGTCTGTGCTGTTCTTTCTTCCTCAGACTTGTTTGAGAAGATGGTTCCCATGGCAGTGCAGCAGTCCATGAGCGTTTACAACCAGAGGAAGAGTGAGACTGTTAACAGACTGGTGGGGACCATGAGGGAGGCATCCAATCTCTGCAACGGGTACGCTGTGCTCTTAAAGTCCCTGCCTCTGCACCTGTTCAGCTCAGCTGCTGCCTGTGCATGTCAGTGTGCAAATGATGTTGTCTTCCTGTGCATGTTTCCATCAGCGTTCATGCCTGTGCACAGATGGATATGAAAAATTCATAACACAAGAGTGTGTCTGATATTATAATGTCAATAAAAGTACTAATGGTTTTAATATAGTGCTCGAAGAAAGACAAAAACTTGCATCCAACAGGTTTTTGATGCAGTTTACAGAATGGATTTTGACATCATTTGAGATTGAGTTAGTAAAATATTGTTTTATGGTTAGTATCTATGGCAGGGTAATTGGTAATAAAGTCATATCTCCAATAGGTTTTATCTACCTCAGGGTTTTTATGAGTGGGTAAATTTAAGTCGACGCCATACAAGACGACACAAAACATTAATCTAATAAAGGCTGTTATATAGAAGAGGTTCCAAAAAAGCCAATATCTGAATCTATAATCGATGTCATGAAAACAGTTTATTTGCTGCAAAATTTAATATTTGTGACTTAATCAGTAACTTTTGATGAGAACTGTTGAACTGATCAGCTAAGTCAAAGTAATAAATGCCTAAATCCAAAAGTCAATAAATACATAAATCTGCCTCAGTCAGAATCAAATACAAAGCAATTGATAAGTATATCTGTGACTGAATACCAAAGTACCACAAAAATCTAGATTGTAGGTACTGTTTCTCATATAATAAGTTGTAGTCCCAAGCTTATTGTTCATTAAGCTACTTATTTTCATTCATATACAGTGAACCCTCACACTTTGCTTTTAATGGGGGCTGTGACCCCCCCGCGAATGGTGAAAACCGCGATGTGGAGTACCCCCTCTACAAATTTTCGTGTATGTGATGTGTATACAATGTATACATGTACGTACATACTCACTTTGTTGTTTGCTTCGTCCTTCTTTATGTAGCGAACAGTAGATTCATTGACGCCATATTGGCGTGCGACCGTGGCGTAGGATTGCCCCGATTTCAACTTATCGAGAAGTTTCACTTTTTGGGTAATTGTCATCATTTTGCGACGCCGTT
>JAPQRQ010000003.1:6398026-6408720 GCA_037367365.1 Apogon talboti
GGGGGGTGGGGGGGTAGACGGACGGACGGACTGTGAGGACAGACAGCCCGCTCCGAGCCGGAGACAGGGACGCAGATAGGGATGAGTGGGCCGGTGGAGGGCTGGCTCTCGTGCATTCCTTGCGTGTGTGTGTGGGCGCGTGGCTCAGGGTTCAGAGCTGTCGGCCCTCCTCCTCCTCCTCCTCCTCCTTCCTCTTCTTCCTCCTCCTCCTCCTCCTCCCCCTGCTCCTCCTGCTCCGAAACAGACAGGCAAAAGGCGGAGGAGGAGCAACGCACCTCAGTCAGCCGTGTACAGCAGCCCCGTCGATCCGGAGGCTACACCGGCACGAGCCCGCGGAGGAGGGAAGACCGACGTCGCGTTCCGGTAAGATAACGGACCCACTGACAGCTGTGTTTCCCGTCGGTTAGCTGCCTAACGGTTACTCCTGCTGACATCCACTCCTCTCTCTGCCTTTTTTTATTGTTGTTGATGATGCTGTTAGGCTGTCGCTTATCTTTTTTTTGTTTTCTTTTTTTTTCCTCTTACAAGGACTTTAAGATAAGAAGCACTTTCGGTCGTGTGAAAATGAGATCAAATGGACAAACTAGCTTTAGCCGCACCTGGCCGTTTAGCTTTACCTCCGCTGTGAGAACGGATAAATTCGGATGTGACTGCACCCCGGGGCGCCGCCGCTATTCAGGCGCTTTTTACCTCCGGCTCTGTAACGTTAGCGACACCGTTAAATGATAACCGTTACGAGTTGTGTCACCTTATTTTAAGGCTTTTCTGTCAACGAACTAAGCTAAGTTTCTATATTTATTGTCAGCTCGCGCGTGTGTCCAAGTGGATACGTGTGCGTTAAATTAGCTTTAAGTTGTCTCCGCTTCCAAAAAATCCCGTCTGTGTTTAATTTGGAGTCAACATTTGTTCCCGGGTTGTGTGTCCGTCCCCCCGCTGTCCACATGCGGCTGACAGCACGGTGAAGTCCCGGAGCAGGAGGTCCGTCGTTCAGTCCCTACCCCGGTGTAAAAATAGCCCCGGTGTGTCAGCTTAGCCTGGCTGGGTCACAGTAATGCGACACACACACACACACACACACACACACACACTGACAGTCATACACGTTAACTCCCTCCGGGCAACGTGGATCTGCCTTCAGCTCCATCCCGAAAAGTAGATCGCACTCGCCCGAGCCGAGCGTCGTTATCGGTCGGTGCCGTAATGTGGGTCAACAGGATGCCACGAAGTTGTGCTTGGAGATGACACCTGTTTGTTTTCCCCTCTTACCCCATCATCCATACACACTTCTGAACCCTGCGACATTCTTCATGTCTGCGTGCACGACTTAAGACTGTCTCCAAAACTATTAGAGCTATGGCCAGTTGAAAAGCTTAATTTGATGTTAATTGCTGTTTTAATTCAACCTGTGCTCTTAAGCTGCAGGTTCTGTTTTTTTTTTTTTTTTTTTTTTTTGTGGGACCCACTTGAGTTCAGCTGCAGAGCTGCACAGCTGTCGCAACCACAAGTGACTTTGGTAAATTTTTCAGGGCTGCTGTGGCTGCCCAGGTGCTGCTGACTCAAAGGACAATGTAACCTATATGTGTAGCCTAGTTTTTGTTCTTTGCTTATCTTAAAGTGAAGAGAGGAATTATTCACGCCCTGCTTAATTTAACCTAGGCATGCAGCAGGAAGGAGAGACAAAAAAACCCAAAAACTCACTTTATAGGCTACAACCTGTTTAGAAAGGAAATAATACTTGCACTATAGTTGCAACCATCTTTATGAGCAAAAAATGTCAGTAAGGGGAAAATACCTCTATATACTCCCAGAGAGAAAGGGAGAGCAGCCCAATTACAGGCTTAGGGGCACAGCCTGCGCAGATTATGGATAAACAAAGCACCGACGGCTGCCTTAAGACTCTCAATAATCATTTTAAGCCACAGAGACCTGCTCTCTAGGTTTAAGTCTCTCGCTGAATCATTTCCTAATGAGCTCCGAGCTGAGGGACAAAAAAAAAGAAAAGAAATCTACTTTTTAAATCAGCTGCAGCCTCAGAGACAAAACACAAACAGCCGCATCTGAGGCTGTAGGCAGTAATATTTTCTCATTTTTGTGGGTTTTTGGAGGGATGGAGGAGCAGCAGACTGCCCTTAGAGATGGCAAAATGTACAAATGAGTGTCTGCAAGTGGAGAGGGCAAGGAAATAGAGCTGTGCATACAAGGTGCACTGATGTCTCAGGCAGTAATGATACAAGAGACACTGGTAATCGCAGCTCTGGTATTCAAAGGCAGATTGTTCTCCACACCGGGTTGTACTTGGCTTAAGGACTTAATATAACTAGGTTTAGCTGACAATGGTCATCTAAAGTAGCCGTTGGACATTTTCCCACTGGCCTGACTGTGTGTCACTGTAGATGAGCCAGGCAGCTTTTGGCTGGAGAAGAAAGGTATCCTGGTGAGTAAGTGTCTCCGAGGCTGGAGGCTTCAGGGAGAGCAGCAGATGGATGATGATGTAGCGGGTACTGGCGCTCCCTGCCTCCCGCCACCATCCGTCACGCGCTAATGATCGTGTCACACCTTCCCCCCGGGCGGCCGGCCGCTTCTGCAGCGCTCAGCTCAAAAACTGGTAGCTCTACTCAAATCCCCTCTTCAACGGCCGTCGGCTGAAAAGCCCGGAGACTGACTGTGCTGCGAGCCTCTCTATCACTAATTCTTCACTTCTCTCTTTCTCTGTCGCTTTGCTTCACCCCTCTTCACCTCTAAAGTCCCTGCAGATTCTTTCCTCATCTTTCTTCATCCCCTGCTTCCCTTGCCTCCCATTCATCTTATTTTCTCTGTAGTGCATCTGTTCCCCCTCATTCTTCTCTCTCTCTGTCTCCTTGTGTCATTTTGCCGTTCTCTGTTATTGCTGAAGATTCACAGCTTTAATGCAGTGCAATAACATCAGTCTATTCTCTTATTTTATGCGTTTTTTCTTGGATGTGACTGTTTGCTCTGGAAGGCGAGGAGTTGGAGGTCCAAGGTCAGGGTCAGCTACAGTGCAGCACACTTGAAGCTGGTTAAAGCACAGTTCAGCAGGGTTGCAAATGCCATCAGCACATGTGGGGAAACTCTGGCTTTATTATGTTCCACAGCGTGTGTGTATGCTAGTTTTTCCCAAGGCTGCCGCAGACCTCCAACCAACAACAGAGGCGCTGATCGCCCGCAGTTTCTGCCAAACACTAAATGTCAGCTCTGATGCAGAGTTAGGTGCTACAGTGTTTTCATTATGGATTAATGTGCTGCTTATTTCCTTGAGTACTCATTAATTCTCCTGATTAGAAAATGTAATTTCCTAAGGCTCAAGGTGACGTCTTTAAATTGCATGTAACATTCAGAAAAAGGTTTCTAATCACACAAGACTGGAACCAGACAAAAACAGGTCATAAATCACCAGCGACAATAGTTGCTGATTAATTTTTCCATCCGCTGATGAAAAGATAACTAAACTTATAGGTTCAGCTCTAATAGAGAGAATCACTTAGTTTTTACACAGGCTGTTGAGAGCAGTGGCCCCTCCTGTAATTAGCTGAAGAAGCTGTCACATTGTACGATTAATTTCTTTGGAAGGCGTTCATTTGAACACATTTGTTTTCAGCGCGAGTTGGACAATAATCAGTACAGCAGTTGTAGAAAAAAAACCTGATATTCATGACAGTACCTCAGTCTTATATGTAATTCCTTTAAAGACAATGTAGAAGAGAAACAATTATTATAAACGCCTGTTTTCGTTTTTACAGCCACGCTGTAATATCTGACAGTCAACCTATAGCTCGATTTCTGCCTCTCTGCCGCGCTACGATGATTTTTGAAAGGGTTTCTGTCATGTATTGTATGTGAGGTATAAACACATGCACTGCACATGCACTGACAGGGATCTTGTTTTTGCTTCAAAGTGCTATTATCTCCAGTCGGGTGTTAAATAACCATGTTATGGGACTAAGCATCCTCTGCGCTCGTTATTCTGTCCCAGGTGTTACAGGAATAAGTGTCCCCTAGAGCTCTGTGTTACAGCCCAATGTGTCCCCGCTGAGCGCAGTTGGCCCTTTGGAAAAGACGCTGGAATGCCATTTCCTTTCATGTGTGTGTGTGTATGAGTGCGTCTGTCTCTGTTCTCTGCAATATTCTCACCATTGAGATCAGAGACTCCGCTTGGCATTCTGGGAATATCAGCACTGGCGGATCGGATGATACTCCCCACAGCTGCTGTTTCTAAGAAAAGCCCTTTGACATGCACACGGATGCACATCACACATGTGTCCACACAAGCTGCACGCATGTAAACACACAAGCAAATATCTCATGAGCGACGGCCTGTAAGTTACCGTTAAAGACGCACACGCAGACTTACAGTAATACACACTAGGCACCAATTAACTGTCAAGCCAGGAAGCTTTTGGGAAGCCTAGACAGAGTTGTACCACACACACTTTTACACAGCTTACCTACTTGATGTCATTTCCAGCAGCTATGCTTTTATGGTCTGGCAACGGTTTGATATGTGTGTTCGTGTATGTGTGTGTGTGAGAGACGGCAGAGAGGTGTTTTTGTTGTACAATGACCACTAACACTTTTTTCTCCGCTGTTTTTCAATCACTTCGGGCTGTTTTCCATTGACCGGTAAAGGGCCGGCAGAGAGAGGAACAGTAGAGGAGGCGAGCGGGAGCGGAGAGGATAATTGTGTTTCTGGCTGCCCTGTGGGAACATGGGATATATGACCTCATCATTCACCTGCAAGGCTCTCGAGTAAACAACTCCAGATAGGTAGGAGCTGCATACAGCACGAACGGCCGCACACATGCAGGCAAACGACAGAAAAGTCAGACGAGGTTTAACGTCCACGTTGTGTTTTGTTTGTGAAGAATGACTGAAGTCGCTGTAGAAAGTGTGGGCGTCATCATAATGACATCATGCAACGTTAACAGTGGCTCCTCCCCTTCGCCATGTCTACCCCTCAGTAATCAGAAGGAGGAAGAGGAGTGTCACAGTGACTGCAAGAAGCCGGAGCTGCAGGTAAGTGATTAATTAATACAGCGCCACATTAGAATTATGCAACCCTTTCCAACCTCCGCTGCACTTATGCTCACTTTATAATAAATTGTATCCTCCGCCACAGAAACACTGTAACCAGGTGCAACCAAAGAAAAAAGTTAAGGTAAGCTAAAGTAACTCTGCCTCACATTATTCATTCTTAGTGAATTATCGATTGCAGATGCTCTATGAGTATGTAATATTGTTTGTGTGACTTCTAGGCCAAAGGAAAGTTGGTTCGGAGTACGGCAGTCTGCGAGGAGTCTCCCCCCGAAGAAATCCATGAGGTGATATACAAATACACCCACTCCTCTTCCTCTTCATTGTCATCGTCACCACAACATTTAAATTACTCTACTTTCTCTTCCCTTTCAGGCATCTCTAGACACAAGCATCTCATCATCTAGCTGCCATGAAAATGAGGGGAGTTTGTGTAAGGCGGACGACCAGGAGAAGAGCACAGATCCAAAGAAAAACTCACTGTCCAAAGGTGTGTGTGTGTGTGTGTGTGTGTGACTGATATCTCATAAAAGAGACACAAGGGGAAAAAGCAAATAAAATGTAATAAAATGTGGCAAGGCAATGCCACTATTTAGATGTAGGCCTCCAGGGGTGTTTAATATTGCAGCACTTTTGTTTTGTATTTTTATTTTTATTACCTTGTAATGGATTTTGGCTGCCTCTGTTGCTCTTTTTAGAGTCCAGCGTGGAGTACACTGACTCCACAGGCATAGACCTGCACCAGTTCATCGTCGATACCCTCAACAGCAACCCCAGAGACCGCATGATGCTGCTTAAACTGGAGCAGGACATGATCGACTTCATCATCAGCAATAGGTCTGTGTGTGTGTGTGTGTGTGAGTGTAAGGGATTATATTACAGAGAATACGTCACAGTGGGAGCTATCTATTCCAAACTAAATATGACTCATGCTAATTTAGATTTTCAGCGCGAACAAGTTTACTCATCCACCATATTTACTCTAACATTCATTAGGGCTGTTTTATTTTATAGTTCACTTGCAAAGATTTTTGGCAGATTATTTTTTGCCAGTATTAGCAAATGTTAATTCCTCTGCTCAGATTGCATTAAAGGTAATGCTCTGATACTAAGTTGTGATTACATACAAAGTAAGTTTTCTTCTATCAATACATCTTGATAAACAGAATTAACAGAATTATTTTGTTGTGAGATTCTTGCCGCCCTACAGGCAGCCCTACTCTACGTGTCAAACCTGTCGCATTTATGCCAATATCTGGGTGTTAAAATTGTTAACTGAAAAACAAGCAGAAAAACCTTCACTGATCTCCACCACGTTCTCCTGTCTTATGTTGTATCTCTCTCCCTCTGTCTCTGTCTTTCTTTCGTCTCTTTTTCACCGACCTTTTGTCCTTCTTCCTCTTGTCACTGTCCATTCACCTCTCCTATCCTTCTGTCTCTTTACTTCCCATATCTTTGTCTACTCACTAGTCTCTGACTGATACACCGGTGGTGTCGGTCTATCGATACCTTTTCATTTTCTGGTACCAACCTGCTTATTTTCTAAATTTCAGTTTTTTTTGTAACTTTTGTAGTTTTTTATTTTTTATTTTTTTACATTATGTACTGTCTCATTCTGGTACTGTTAAACGTCCTGCTTTGTCACAGGTGTTTGACAGCTACAGTTCTAAATTAAAGAGCTTCCATATCAGTGGATAAATCACCTATTACTCATTTTTCCCTGTTTTTGTCTCAGTTCCTTTAAGAAGTTCCCCCACATGTCGTCCTACCACCGTATGCTGGTACATCGAGTGGCGGCCTACTTTGGCATGGAGCACAACGTAGACCAGACGGGCAAGTCTGTCATCATCAACAGGACCAGCAGCACACGCATGTAGGAAGAAGACATAATGTGTTGGATATGTGCATTTTTTGTTCATTGCTGTGTCTCCTGTAAAATAACAGTGGCTGTTACTTGATTGTTTTAAAGACCGCAGCAGCGTTTTCTGGATGAGGTGCATAAGGACAAGAGGGAAGAGATCCACCGATGGAAGACTATTTTGAAGAGAGACAACAGCTCAGATGACCAGGTCTGTCTCTCCTCCTCTTCCTCTGTCTCTGTGGAGTTTCTTCTATAATTAACATCGATCGCGTCCTATCAGCGCGTTGACCTGTCGTACTTTTCGCAGACACAGACGCGACTCCACCCTTTGCGAGAGAAGCAAAGCAAGTCGATGGAGGAACGAGAGGAGGAGTACCAAAGAGTGCGAGACCGAATCTTCAACCAGGAGGTGAGACGGGGAAAGGAAAGCGGACAGACAGGTAGATGTGACACTGTGAGAGAGACAGAGGAGACTCACTAACTTCTGTGCTGTACTTTTCCAGCCGCTCTGCACCCAGGAGAGCGCCCATGCAGAAACCAGGTAACCTTGCCTGCAGTGTATGCTCTTCATGTGCTTTTTCAGCTTATTATATTTAGATGAGGACATTAATATATGCCTGTGTGTGTGTGTGTGTGTGCGCTGTGTGTAGGGCTGTGGAGGAGTACAATCCATATGCTGAGACCCAGAGGAAAAGGCAGCTCTTCAGGTAGACCTGTCTGCACAGATGCGTAGTCATTTATCATCTTAATCCGGTCAGCCTGGCAGAGCCTTTCAGAGTGCAGCTGAACAGAAAAAAAAGACCTAGTTTTCATTTTTTTATTTATTTTGTCAGCGCTCTGGATTCTCACCAGCATTTAACATTTTCTGTCAAGTTTATTTATATAGTACAGCAGACTCAATGGCTTAAAAAATAAAAAGCAAAAATACATGACATGACCATATAAGATAAGGATGTATTACATTAGCATATGAGAGAAAAATATTTAAGATAAAGATGAAACGGTAACAGTAAACAAGGAATGAATGGTATTGTAATTCACTCATTCAAACTCTCCTATTGTGTTGTACGGAAAGCATTTAGTGTTTGGCCGGTGTTGGAATTCATTAATCCTGCAAAAAAAAAAACAGTAATTATCATGCAATTAAATTCTTTATCAGTAAAAAATCAGCATTCCTTCATAACTATAATATACAAATGCTTACTTTAATATTTTATGCATCTTAGACCACCAAATGTTACAAATAGTTTGAAGCAACAGTGGCACTATTTATTTTCTTAGTCAATACACTTGATTAGCACGAGACATCATTATAAGATGTGTTTTGCACATTTATTTTATAGGCATTCTGAAAAGGAAAAAATGGTGAAAATATGTTATTGTATTTAGTGGGCCTGATGAAGCCAGATGAAGTTAACATAAATGAAAAAAATGTAAAAGTGTGTTAAAAACTGGTCAAATTGACCTGAACACACCCAGAGTTAAACCTCAAAATCATTGAGGGTTAAGTCATTTACAGTGATGTTGACACATAGTACATAAAAATATGTTTAAGATGCCGATGAAAGAGGACTGGAGGTCAGCATTAATAGGTGTTTTATGAAATGATCAGTGTAGGGTTGAAGTTGGGCAGATAGTGACCAGTGGCTAATACTGGGCTTCTAACTCATCTGAAACAAACTCCAATATAATAACTCCAAAGAGCTCACATATTTATAGTATTATTACTTTTGGTTTGTTTAGGTTAACAGTTTCTAATCCAGTTTATAATAAAGTGAAAGTTAATTTGAGGCATGCATAATTTCGTTTTTAAAATTTAGGGAGATGGGCCAGGGATGAATTTGGTTGATTTATCAGCTATCAGCTTTTCCATGTTCCAAACCATCATTATTATACCATCTTCAGTTGACCTCTGAAGTGGTCAAACTCAGACGACTGTTGACTGGGGTGACTTACACTTAAGCCTAACCAAAAGATTTTTAGTATGATTTAAAAGAAAAGACTGTTGTAACAGATCTTCATGTGCTACAGAACAGAGTGGGACCTTAATGTAAAGTTGCTTTTAGATATTTTTTTTCGGTCAATGCCACACAAACCAAAAAATTGTGCAGCACATTATCAGGCATTGAAGCCACTTCAATGTCCACATGAATGACATAGTACTTGTCAACAGGTCAACAGGTATCAGAATAATGGTCTGTGTATGTCACAGGGGAAGCCGTGACAACTCGGGCTCCAGCTGGACAGGCAGCAGCAGACAGAGCAGCTTCGAGGCCGACTGTCGCTACGGCAGCGACCCCAGGCCTTGGAGCAGCACCGACTCCGATTCCTCCTACCAGTGGACAAGCCCCGCCCCCAAACCCCGGCAGGCTGCCAACAACAGCTGGGACACACGAGGTGCGTGTGTTTTTTTTTTTTTTTTAAAGGCGACGTCAGAATAACATTTACTGATATGTTAACACTTCCCAGTCGCACCTTTTTAGGTGTAAATTCAGTCACTTAGGGTGAGACACTTCACTCACATGTACCTGTGCACACGCAAACTTATCTGCAGACTTCGTCACCTCTCGTGGGAATATCGCTGTTTATAAATGATGTCTGTTCTTTATTCAGAAGCATCTAATTAGCAAAAAGCAGTGCAAGTTCTTCTGGTGTGAAATTTTAACTCAATTCAGGAATTTCCACACCATAGCTGTAAATTTTCACACAACACCTCCAGACTTCCTCACATATACAAAAAAGAAAAAGATATCATCGCAAAAACTGAGATGGTGCATAGTTCTTTAAACTGAGATGATAAGATGTGAAATTTTCTGTGTCAAGGTAACAAAGTCTTTCTCTGTTATCTCTTCCATTTATTTTCTCCTCTCCTCCTTCACTTGTTTCTTCCGTTCTCCCAGGCTCCATCTCTGTTTTCAGATTGTCATCCACTTGCCCCCACTCGTCTTCCCCTCCCATCATAGAAGAACCTGCTCCTAATTCCACCTACATCATGGACAACGGCATCCCACCAGGAAGCATATTAGTGAACCCCCATACAGGTACATAACACACACACACATACACATACACACACACACACACCAGTGAAATTCAGTGATCATAGTCCATGGTCAATGTCCTGAAAGAACACCAACATAACAAAAACTACAGAGAAAAAATAAGACATAGGACAATAATTGAAAGATGAGCTAAAAGGAGAAAAGAAATGTTTCCATTGTTGTCAGTAATATTTTATTTGCAAGCATTGTGCTTTAGGTGTTTGAGTTTTTTACACAGTACAGTTTCTAACCATTCTGAATCTTGCCCCAGATAAAAAAAACCCATATTATAAAAGATACAGATGTACTGAAACTTGCATTTACAAAAATATAAAATAAATTTCACTAGCAAACCCACCTTAAGAATGAATTAAAACTAAACTCAAATTGATGAGTTTTTTATTACACATTTTTCTCTCACCTTTAAAAATCTTGTGTCTCAGCTCGCTTTCCAAAAAAAGACTTAACACCTGAAATCCAGCGTGTAAGATTTAGGGGGATGATCTAACTGTATAAACGGGATCATAATCAGTGTATTATCACATGAAAATGAGAATTATGTTTTTTATTACCATTGAATAATTTGTTGATATTTACTAAACAGACTTCTTCTTTTAATGTTTCAATATGGATGGCGTCCAGTAGTAAGGTGTATTACTCTCACTTACTGCAACTTTTCAGTTTAGTTTAGGGGATGTTCAGGGGACTTCCATGTGTGTGGGGGTTTTTGAAAGGGGTGGGGT
>JAPQRQ010000003.1:6416877-6434746 GCA_037367365.1 Apogon talboti
CTACTTTCACCAATCTCCAATATGCAAAGTTTTGTTTTTCATGTGTTACCTAACAACACATAAACAGAATCATCTTTCAAGTGGGTTACCTAGCAACACATAACACAACACATCCAAGTCAGACTTCAATAAACTATATTTGATATAGTCAAAATATAGTTCAGTACACTGTCTCTTCCATTTAAATGGATTGACCCACCCAGAGTTGCGTAGGTGCGCGAGGGCCCGTCATAACTACTTGCAGTTACTAGTTTCTAACTTTTGATTAAATTGGTCCTTGTTTACGTAAATTCTTTCCCCCATTTTGATTCATAAGTTTTGGTTCATTTGTGCCCGCATTTCATCTACCTTGCTCACATGAATTAAATAAATAAATATGGTAGTACATAAGATCAACTCATCCATGTCGGCATGCTGTGACTTAAGTTTGAAATAATGTAGTGACACAAATAAATCAAAATAATAGAAATTGAATCTCATGCACCACCACCGGACCCCCCCTTTGAGCACATCATGACCCCTTTATTTACATATATAAATTATACTCTATATGTATACACATATATATTTCAGCAGTCTTCATCTAATAAACCACAGTGGTTCTAGGAGGAGGCACACAGCTGGAATATGGAACAGTCAGACTGTGTTGGACCAACTTTGTTATGGCCATGTTTCTAAAGGAGTTCAGTGTCTTCTTATCTGTGACAATTTTGGTTGATTTTTGACTGTTGATCAGACAAAACAAACATTTGGGTTTAAGAAAATTGGATTTTTCTTGCAGCCATACTCATGTCTGAAACTTCTGTCCTCATTACCACTATGTGCCATTTTTTTCCTCCTGTAACCAAAGTGGATCCGTCCCCTACAGAGAATGTGATATGTGGTGTATTGTTGTCCATCTTGGTTTGTTTGTTCAACAGTATATTCACTGATGGCCTGTTCATAATTAAGGTGCTTGTATGGCACCAAGAAGTTGCTCCATACTTCCAACTTTTCATTTCAACCCATATCCTGGTGGAGAGATGTCTCATCCCTGTACCCCTAAAATAAACATGGACAGTCACACCTGTCTAGCGTATGTACCTTGCTTTTGAGGATGAGCTGGAAGGAGAGGGTACGCTTGCAGGACAGGTTGGGGTTGCGTTCAGAGTCGTTAACGCGGGCCTTCAGCACCCACGTCTGGTTGAGAACAGTGAAGCGTGGCGTTTCATAGTACAGACGAGTGATGAAGTCGTCTGTGCGGTACGGCCTGAACTGTACCTCTGGAAAGACACACAGACCAAAGGTATATCAGGCGGACAGGGATGGCAGTAGGAGGGAAATTATGGTATAAGTTACGTTAAAGTAATTGGCAGCTCATGTACCTGTAAACCCAATTTTCTCGTAGCACAGCAGGCTAAAGATGCTGTTGTAAAGCTGCATGTCTCTGCGGTGGTTCTGGTCCATCTCTCCCAGTATTCCCATGAGCTCTGTACCAGTCTTGGTGGGATGGGAGCACTCATTCTCATGTGCTGGTAACTCATGAAACGGACCCTGCCAAGGGCAGCCAATCCTCTTGTACTTACACTGTGTCACCCTGGCAACATAATGGCAAATATACGTCACAGACAAGGGAAAAACATGGCTTCATCTAAATTAGATCCTTCACACAGATGCGTATAGATAGTGGAAGGTACAAAGAATATCAAAAGGTGCTAATTATTCTAAGTTGTGGGCTAAGACTAATTAATACTGTACAAATGAAGAGTAAGTGCAGAGAGCTAACCTCTTAGAACAAAAGACATGAACACTTACTTCCTGGATAGAGGTGCAGTTATTAAATACCTTTTACCTTCTCCTCGTGCCACAAATATGACATTTTAATAATGTGAAAGGTGTTCAGCAACCTCAGCAGTGAAGTGAAGCTAATTAAAACCCCACACTGACGTAATTCAGCTAATATCAAACTGCAAAGTTTTTTTGTCCTGTAAATCATCGAGCTGCAAGAAACACCTGGTGACTGCCATGACTGTTGTCATAGCAACACTAGCACAGGCACAGCTGTCCTAAGAAGGGTCATCTATTGCTATAGCAACAACCCCATAGGACTCAGTGTGTGTCAGTTTCATTGGTCTGACCGTTAAACACACATTGTGTGATCTTACCCTGTGTCACATGCTCCTCCATCCTCTCCAAATCAATGCTGTGTGATGCTGTAGAGCACACACATGTTCACACACTGATGAGTTAATCATATACAGTGTGTGTGTGTTAAGATGTTCACAGCTTGAATTTCCTGTTTTACTGGCACTTTTTTCAAAATGTGTGAGCCTGAACTTGCTAGATGTACATTAACATAGCAGTGTGGATTTAAACTGGAGAACTGATGAAGCTCATGTATGAGATTTTTCGTCCTTTCAATGTAAATCTTTTTTGGAGTCTGTTCTGTGTAGGAATGTGTTTGTGTGGTGTATACCTGTCTTGGCACTCCTCTTTCTGGTGTCTCTCTAAGCTCGAGCGGGGGAATTGTTTTAGGCAGAAGGTACATTCTGTCGGCAGCTCACTGACAGCCTTCTCCACTGCGAGGTTCCTGCAGCATAGGTTCTTGCTGATCTCACACCTACACGTATAGAAAACCACAAACCATATCTCAGTGCAGTGGTATGTAGAGCGTCTGTGGTATGTATGTTTACACAAGTTTCTCAACATTGTACATCCATGTTTCAAGTAGCTGTCCTCGAAATAATAAGCTGTAATTTGTTCATATTAGTTGTACAGAGTTATTCTACTACTCATAATAATATTATAGCTATAGTTACTTTTAAGATGAGCTCAAATTTTTAAAAAAAATGCCTGTAATCGAAGAATTAAGCAAAAGTAATTTTGACACTAATATTGAAGGTGACTAGTAACATCAGTTAGAAAGGTGTGTTGGATGTATGTGTTCTTTTTGTTACATATGTATTGTGGTTTAGACTGACACACTATCAGTTAATAATGAAGGTTTTATTACTGGCAAATTACAATGATATGAAGACCTTAATTCACACAATCTGTGGCTTTTTAGGCCAAATCAATAATAATGTTACATTACTGACCTCTGAATAGAGTGATGGAAATAAAATTAAGAGGTGTCATTCATTTGCATGCATGAAAACAAAAACATTTATGATTACTAAAACATATTTCTCTTCAAAATTGCTGGTTTATTGACTCAAGATAATATAAAGTGTAAAAATAAAATGATCAGGAACACTGATCACTGCCATTTTTAACACAATGCCTCCCCAGAAAAAAACTTTGGGAAACACTGATCAAAATTAATTTTGTAGGTACAACAACAAATTGTCTAACTCAGAAATGCACCTGTCACAGCAGCAGCATTAAATTACATGCTAATGTGAAACATAAATACAATGTGTTGATCCATGATGTTATAATGATTATTTGGACCCATCGTGTGGCTATAGTTTGTATTTTGTGTACATGCTCTGGTGTCTGCAGTGGATCTTGGTGTACCTGCAGTTAGGACATGTGGCTTGTTCCTCCTTGAGACGAGAATCAGCCAGAAGGTGGATAAAACATCCTGCACACATCAGGTGCCCATTGGTACACTGTGGTGGAAAAAAGGTCAGTAGGACAATCAAACAAAGTATATTAGGAAATTGGGGAACATAATTACTGTGGATACTAAAAATGTAAAGTTTTAATCAGTCATTAAAATATGCTGTCATCGAATTTCATGACAAAAAGGCAGCCTACATTGAAGTAGGGGTTCTGGTATTTTTGGGACTATTCCATAGGTCAGTTACACTTTATAACTGCGTTATATTTATATCTAAAATTAGTATTCATGACAAATTACATTTAAGAGTTTTTCTGAAATTGGAGTTATTGTCTCATTTTGATTTGGAGGACATTATGGTGTAGTGATTTTGATTAAATCCCCATCAAGAGATCCAAGGGCATTAAAAACTGAGTAGTGTACAATAACAACTACACTGGGGCATATGGATTGAAAGGCTTTGTGTCATTGTCTGTATTATATATGGGCATGTATTAAGGGAAATTATGAAAATACCGTACATGGAAATATGTTGATACTGTGCTGTCAATGTTAAACAAATATGCATGATGCTGCAGGGCTTGTCAATGTTTAAGGCAAACTGAGCAATGATTAATTGACTTGACATTGAAGAGAATGGTTTAAGGCCTGTAAGCAGAAGGTTGGGGTGGGCTCTATAGATATTTGTCTAAACTTAAGGTCTGGATCTGGGTTTTATGGGAGGGGAATGTGGGGGTTATTTGAGGATAATTCACAGTTTAATGTCTGAAGTTGAGCCAGCACAGCTGACCACTTGGCCTGGGTGTGTCTGGTCTCTCCAGAGCCTCATGGCTCAGTTTGCAGTAGAGACACATGGGCCTGTGTTGAATCTGGTTAAACTAAAAATAAATGGCGCTGGTCAACACATTCAACAGGTTGACTGGGGGGACTGGGGGGACGGGGAGGGGGCTTGGACCCTCGGGGAACTTCTAGTATGAGGTCCAGTTGGTTTTGCTGGTATTTGATGGTAAGTTTAGGGACATGGGGGGGGAGTTGTGATTGACACCACGTTTACCTGGTATACAGACGCCTTGGGCAAGTCTAGGCACACGGTGCAGCACAGCACTGAGTACAGTCTCTCCTCCAGCTTTCCTGACTCTCCCTCGGGCACTTTCACCCTCTTCTTGGGTGGCTCGTCTGGGTCAGGCTCGGGCCCTTCTCGCCGTATCCCGACCTCCTCCTGCATGGCAGCCACCCCGGCGACAGCCTCCACCGCTGCCCCCACGGCCCCGACCCCCAGGCCAGCCGAGGAGGAGCCAGGGGCGGCCGCAACGCCCACGTCCCTCTCCTCCAGCGAAGACATGACGATGACTGTCTAGAAAATTCTGAGATGTACCTGCCACGACCAGCCTAATCCCGAAATATAAGCAGGTTAGCTTAGAGCTAGCTCACAACCCGTCAAGCTAACGGTCAGCTGACAGCTAGCGAGCTAGGCTAACGCTACGGCAGTAAGCTGTCAGAAAGGAATGCAGGCTAACTTATTAATGCTAACCTCCACTTGCGAACTTGAAATTGAACAAGCCAATGACTGTATAATATCGATACCATGTGCAAATGTAGTTACAACAAGCTGCTAAATTTAGTGTTGACTAGTTTTGTGGACTTACAGTGAGGCTAGCAGACTATGCGGCTAGCTACGTTGACAAAACACAGCAGTCCTCTCCCTTTGCCCAGGCAGAACAAAAACAACTCAGGCGTCTCTCAGCTGTTGTTGTACTCTCGACGCCGTTATTCGCAATGACAGCAGATTACGGCGATGTGCACCGACGGCCCGGCTCGGCTGCTTATCTACCGTCCCTGCTCCGGAACCGGCTGACTGTCCACGGGACCCGCAGGACCTGTCGGTGATTAAAGCCGAGGCTTGAGACAGTTCTGTTGGGACTCGTCTCTTTGGCTACACAGCCATCTTTGTTTTTTTTCCTGTCTGTCTCCCCCGACTTCACCCTTAACAGCCTTTACGACTCCGGGTCAAATTCGTTTTTACTTAGGCAGGTTCCCGATCGAAGCCAATAGTATAAGTTGCGTACTTAAAAGTAAATATTTTCCGTGTTTCTGTACCGTCCTCTATGTCAGTAACTACTTGAGTACAGCCGTGAATTGGCAGACAGCGGAATGTTTTGTTGTGGCAGATGACTTGGGGTATTTAAAGAGTTTTTAACGGCGCATGCGTAGTGAGCACCTGCGGGTCAGTGTGTGGCAGGACTTGAAAGGTGACCAAAACCTGATATGCGACAAATTTAGGCCACTCCACCCGAAGGCATCGTCCTTTATGATTTTATGAGCCTTGTGAACCATCTAACCATCTTAATATCTGATGCTAAAAACTTCTTAACCTTTCAGTAAAACACGTTGTTTGTGGCCCCTTGGCAGAAATTTGTCACTGTCTTTCAACTGGTTGTACTTGTGTGTTAATGGTACACACATACTTCAGCCAGGAAAACAGTATCATCAAAGGAAGACCCAACTGCTGATGACCACTGATACTGGGTCAGGAGCATGTCTAAGCCTCTTCAGCCCTAGATGTGTGGCTTACTGGTCTCAAGGGCTGGGTGGGGTGCATTCACAACATGGGGGGTTGTGTGTGTATGCGTTCTTGGGTAGGTGGAGCAGGATGTCAGGGTGTCAGCTGTTTGCAATCGGAAGGGACAGCTCTAACCACTCCCACAGGACAGATAGATATGCCTTATTTGGTGTGTGTGGAATGGCATGGGTTCCATACGATCCTCAGCTATGTATGTATGCATTCAGTACATACAGTGTTCTGAGAGTTGGAGTGTTACCTTCAGCAGCTGTTTGACCTTGCAAGAAAACAATACAATTATTATTAATATTAATGCAATCGTTCAGTATTATACAACTATTATACAACGTTATTTTGTAGGCAAGCAAGTATAAAATACTTTGCAAAAATTCTATGGGAATATAGTAAGCGTTTACTAGAACAATAACGGAAAGTTGTTGGTACAGATATGATTTAGTTTTTGAGTATACTAAACACATGCAGCTAGATAAATGATCCATATACAGACATGTACAAATAGGCTAGGAGTATAAAAAGAACATGGGCTGGTGCCAGTATATAAGCAATCAAAGCTAACTCTCCTTAGGAATGGAGTACATAATACCATACTGTTACATATGGTTGGGAAAAAATTTGGAAAAATGGGTAACTGAAATCCCATTCCTTAATTTCTGATCAAGTAAACATGAAGTAGTCACATTAAACCACAGTGACTTAATCATTAGTTGTTGGTGAGCACCAGAAATCCATAGTACATTTTACATTCATTCATGAGTCATTTGTGAGTAAAACATATGTGCTTTGTTCAGTTATACATTTTACAAAACCAAAAAATGTAAGGGAAACCAAATCCAACACATTGAAACGGTTACAAAAATATCTTTTCAATGATTCATCACAACAGTAGAAACAAATGAAGTTTAACTGAAATTACACGTGACTAATCAGCAGTTTTGTTCTTCCCATCCCATTATCCTCTTACAATCCCCGATAGACACACACCTTAGTAATTACACATTTACCGATTAGCTTATGATTGTTGGATAAACGGGTTAGACACATTGATTTATCCAGCCCTATCATGGGACGCTATTCAATCACTGTAGGTCATTCAAAGACCTAGCTGCCAGGAAATCAGAGGTATTGTGCAGAACAATGAAAATGATGATGAACCTGATCTAATCAGTCACACAGAAGAGTGACACTGGGGCCGGGGCTATGCAGGAGAATGGCTGGCCTTTGCATCTGTAGTTGGATTGTTCTGTTTTTGGTCTGTGTTGAAGAGTGTGGATGCTGTTTTCTGGTCAGTGGCAGTGTTAAGGTGGTTAAGGGTCGAGTTCTGCTGATGAAGAGAGTGAGTTGATGAAGATGGTGCTGCTGGATCAGAGGCTGGTTCTTGTGTTGTGGATTGTGGCTGTATGTTGGTGAGGGGTGTTGAATCTGGAGATGCGTCGTGTATTTGATCTAACTTGGGTGATGGGAGTTCAGTTTGGGATGTGGTGGCACTCTGTTGATGGGGTTCACCACCTGGACTGGTTGGGCTGACTGTGTCACAGTTTGACAGTTTTGGACCTGCATCCTGAACTCCTTCCTTGCTGGGTGAACCGTAGTCCATAGGGGGACTCTCAGGTGTCTGCTGACCAGGTGTGTCCTCAGTGGAGTAGACTGTGCTTTTCCCTGTTGGCTGTGGCTCTGGTGGTTGGTCCACTTGCTTTATCTCCGTTTGTTTCTCATCATGGCCTCTGAGCTCTGCATTGTTTGAGAGTGCAGCTTCACTGCCCTTGAGTCCTGCTCTTCTGTCTGTCGGTGTTTCAGTTGTCTGGACAGGTCCCTGGACTCTCTCTGATTCTGTTTCAGCAGCTGTTGTGCTCCTCTGAGCTTTGTCTGTGACTGCCCTCTGCCTGCAGATTGAAGCCATAGCCTTCACCCATGGATGCAGCAGGGCCTGTTCTGCAGTCATCCGCACGGTGGGATCTGACTGAAGTAGAGCTCTGACAAGCTGCTGGGCTTCTGCACACAAATGTACAAAAGAGTAGAATGATCCATGTGTATGTTTATATATATAATATATAAAATGTATAAGTTACAACTGATGATTGATATGTTTGCAGCCTAAGGTAGAATAAATGAATTATACAGCTCTAGATAGACTCACATGCATTTCAACCCTTTGAATGGTTACACAGAGAATATACAGTTTTGTTTTTTCTGTTTGCAAGTCAGCACTTTGCTAGAAAATGAAAATATTGTCATGTTGCTACATATCTATGCAGTTATCTGCCACAAACTCCAAATACCCAATGTGTCACTGCCCAAACACCGACATCCATTTCCCAGAATGTACTACTTTCAATTATCAATTATGAGAAAGAGAAAAAATGCAAATGATAGAAAAATGTAACAAATTTCCTTCTAAGTTAGCCAACAAACTTATCAGTTAGCCCTCGTATAAACATTTATGTCAGTGTGGAATATTTTTCTGTACTTCTCACCCTCTGAGATGGGGTCCCAGTAGGGGGACAGGAAGTGGAGTTGCGCCTGTTTTATTAGCTGGAAAAGTTCTTCCTGGTCCCGATCCCGACTGCGAAATGGAGGGAAGCCACACAGTAGGATATACAGAATAACCCCTAGAGCCCAAACATCCACCGGGACCCCGTAACCTGTGGGGTAAAACCACCAACCTATTTTTAGAATGTTCAGAACAGAGGCAAAATGACACAAAGTGCTTGAATATCTCCATTTTTTACAGTTTAAACATATACTCTATTTCAACTCAGAGGTTATTTTTAGTGCACTCCATCTGTCTGACAGCTTTCATCCCCTTCCTATCCAGTGAAAACCTCATATCTCTTAATGTGTTTATTTTGAAGGTTTGTAATAAACCTAAAGATGTATTCTTCCCATATTGGCTGAGAGAACTCTGCTTCGTCTTAAGCTAGACAAACACTTTAAAAACCCTCTTGGATTCACTGGAAAATGCGACGTCACAAAGCTGGAAACGGGCCTGTTTTCCTGAGCTTATGAAGTATTTGATGGTTAGAGATACATAGCTCTCAAAGGACAGCAATGCTAAAAAAATGATGATCGTTTAGAATATGATGCATCACTGTAGATTAAACTAGCAAACGGTACATAAAGTATCCTCAAATGAGCTCAATTTTAAACATATATGACAGTAAAATGAACGCAAAAACATTATACTTCATAGTAGAACCGTGACAGGAACCATTTTATTAAACAGCAACTTGTACTTTTCATACTTTAAGTATAGTTTCCTTATAATACTTACATACTTCAGCAAGCTTTTAAATGCAGAACTTCTATTTGCAGTGGAGTATATTTACAGTGCACCCTTAGTATTTTTACTGAAGGAAAGGTTCTGAATACTTTTTCCATCAATATGTAAAAGTAAAAAAAAGGTTCATAAAGAAGTGACTGATACTGCAGCAAACCTGTCTCAGAGAGGATCTCTGGAGCTACATATGTGGGTGTGCCACATATGGTGAAGACTGGTTCTGTCACAACCATAGCTAGACCAAAGTCTCCCAGCTTCAGCCTGCAGATGCCAGCAGCCACACGCTCTATCTGCAAGAAAAACAAGATACAGAATTAGATTGGAGACAGGCAGGGAGGCAGAGCGGAGCTTATTTTTTTAATTTAGACGTCTACAAGAGAACCCACATACTTGTCACAGTCCTGAGATGCTAATGTTAGCATGGTATGTCGCATGGCTTCATTTCATTGGAATAAATATTGAATGCAAATAATCCTTGAAGTTTGCAAACAAAAAATAAAACGAGGCTGCTTGTGTAGAGTTAAATGAAGGCTGTCTTCGTACAATAGTAAAAATATTATAAAGTCAACCGTCATGTCTGTCCTTGTCTAAGGGCATGTATGGCTATGCTGCAGCATCAGTACAACGGCAGTTAAATTCTTCTTTTCATAACAGATTACGCTTTATCAGAAATTCCATACACGATCCAGTAATAATTTAACCATGATATCCCACAGAACTGCCTTCAGATACAATGCAGCCTTCAATAACAATGAACCGGGCTGTCTAGGATAAAGAAAACTGATCTAGCAATAGTGTGCATGAACAGAGGTATGTAATATATGTATTTTTGTCTGTTGTGGGTAATTTTCATGTCTACGCCAAAGCCTAATGTATCAGAAAAACAAATTAAACAAAGAATAAGTGCAAACCTGTCATGGTAGTAGACTCCAATGAATCACAGTCACAACTCACTAGGCTGGAACATTAATGCTACAAACAACCCATGATGCAGCGACCTCTAAAATATCCTATATGCCCTAGTACTCAACCTGTTAAAAATGACTAAGTCTGTGAGACGGAGAGAGCCATAGGAGAGGGTGGGAAAAGTCAAATGCCAAACCAGGTCTCCAGAAACCAGTTTACAAGATGCATTTCATAATGGTGATATTGTCATCTGTTATATCACATATAGAATAAGTTGCAAAACACATTTGATATAATATTCAGCCCTAGAAGGAACTGAATACTGTCCTCTCCTGTTTTTGTTTCTAGCTGCTAACTATGTTACTGTAAATGTTTCTTGTCATGTCTCTCTTGAAAAAGAGTTTAGAAGAAGTGTTATCAGACAGAACTATCTACAGTATATACTCAAAGCCAAGTGGCCTCTGTGTGTGTGCGTATCCACTTTCTAACTTAAAAACCGGACAGAGCTGGTCTTTGCCGTTTGGAATACTTATGTATTTTGGGTTAAGGATCAGACTGGCGAAAACAGCAAGGGGATAGGACCAATATTTTGGGAGATATGAGTAATTCTGGAATACAATACCCTTACAATCACATTGAATCATAGAATCATCATTGAAGTGGGTTACCTAGCAACAGATAAACAATAGGGCCACGTTGCCATGGTGTCAAATTTCATGTGAAGAAACAGACATGTCAGCTGAGAGGTTATCCTACTGAAAACACCACTGGAATTTAGCAAGAAAATAAAGAAAGTAAAAAAATTAACTGTATCAGAGGATCTAGAACCTCGCGGGTCAACGAGTTAGTTTATTGTAACATTATCCTCTTTATTTTGCTTTTTTCCAGTGTAAATCACGTATTTTCTTATATTCAGTTTACCAATCCTGTACAGTAGATGTTCATTAAAGCTCAAATTAAAGTTGAGGGTTATTATATCAAAACCGAGAAAACTGAAGAAAAAGCGATTTTTTTTCAGCAAAGATGTCAATGACTGAACGGCAAAACAAGTGTGTCCATCCACTGTCACTGATCCAACTCCACGGGTTTTACTGGTGAATCAGTGTTGTAGAAGATGACAGTGTTTCCATGGTAACTACGAAGCCTCTGAACGTCCAAATGGGTCATATGTGATGACCATGAAAAGATGAATAACTGTATTTTACACCAATTATTGACATGTATTGATAGGATTAGTGGATAAAAGGGTATTAAACATTTTAATCAGATCAGTAGATTTTAGTTTAGGTCTTTGAGGGTTGAGACACATCTGGGTTTGGTTTGCAGTTGGTTCAGAAAAACTGAGGAGGAAGAAGCTGTGTCTAGAATCTGCAAGCTTACAATGAAGATTTCCTCATTATTCATCCTCTTTATGTTTTGTGGTCAAAATATTATCTTCCTGAATATGTCAGTGTTGAGGTCACAAGTACATGCAACAAATAGAAGAATGTAAAGCTTCCAAATACATCTCTATTCAGTATCCAGTTGTGCAAAAAAAACCCCAAAAAAAACTGACTGTGAAACTACAGCCAACCAACATTTGGACTGAATCTGTCTTTATTAGTGACTCAAACTTGATAAAATTTCACTACTTTTATTCTGGAGGTCTTTGTTTTTTTTACTTGTAGACCAGTGTTATTTGTGCTGTTTAGTTTTGATGGTGTTTGTAAATGTGTCCAAAGCATCCAGATGATGGTGCTATAGAGGAAAATTTAGTTGGTTCTTATTCACAGTCATCAGACATAAGATCATCTAGACCTTTAAGAGCACATGAACACGTCTGGTCTGGAGTATAGTCTCCAATGAAAAAGTACTTCTGCTTGGAGTTATCACACCCAAACAGCTTTAACCCTTAAACACCTAAACAGCTGTCGATCCACTAATTCTATCAACAGATGTAAATAATGAGTGTAAAATGCAGTTTGTGCATATATGATATGATATGATGTAAATTAGTGACATTAGGTATAACTGGCACAACTTTTCCGATATGTGTGTAGATTATTTTATTGACGCTGCAATTAATCAGTTCCTCCGCTCAACAATCCAAACAAAACAAAAAAAAATGATCCAAAATTCAGTTGAATGTCATGAGCTTAATAACACCATGAAATGTACCCATGAACGTCAGGGGTCATAGGTCACCAGGTAGCATCTGTGTTGAGCCAAAAACAGTGGAATACTGAGGTGAATTCACAACGATAGTCTACAAGGGGTTAACAAATGGAGCACCGAGGATCCAAATCAAAAGAATGAATGACTAAAATGAGGCCTGGAGAAAAAACTGACACGTTGAAACAGAAGATGTCAGTTAATATGAACCATGTGGTTTTGGAATCAGCGTCCAGTGGCCATCTGCGTCACTGCGCCTCCTTCCTTCACACTGTGAGGAGTTAACAGGAGGCTGGATGTCTCCTCCCTGGTGTCCGTCCTCTCCACCCTCTGCCTCCTTCCCTCTATCCTCCCTCATCACCGCCGCTCGAGCTCAGTTGACCAGCGTCGCAACTGAGCGATGCGCCTCCGGGAGCGCCTTTACGCATGTGTGGCGGATTTGACATTCACATGGCAGCCTGCATCCACCCGATCCAATACCATTTAGTTTTTTTATTCTCTTGTCAGTCATTGAGTCCCTGATTCTGAGGGAAAACTACCACCAGGACAAGGTTTTCGATTCAAAACCGACTCGCAACAGGCATTTTTTTTCCCGTCTTTCACGATCCCCAGTGGGAGGATTTTCTTACAGAATATCAATTTCTTTTATTTTTTTGGTAACTTGACTGAAGATGGTTCGAGGAACACCGGCCAAGCTCGTCTGATTTAGGTGATCTGTGTCTTCAGTTTGTGTTTATTGACGCCTCGAAAGCATCTTCAGACAGACAAGTGGAGGCAGAGGAGGCTGCTCGACTTCAACAGGCTGAAGAAAGGTAAATAAAAACGACACTCACTAGTTTCATTTACCAAGTGGATTCATTTAACAACTCCTCAAAACTACAGTAATTTGTTATCAAACGAATGAGAGCATATTCCCGTTAGTCCTTTTTATGCAGCCTTGGATAAGTTACGCACACATCCCTTATTTATCATATATCGGTGCGCACGTTGAGGACAAATGTGGGCAGGGTTTACAGGGTTTCTGTTGAACCCAGATATCCGCTGCTCTATATCCTACACTGCTTTCAGAAACCTGCTTCAGTGATGTTATTACTCCACTTGATACAGAGTTGGAAAGTTATTCTCCGTACATATGTTGTTAAGAAGATATTTAGAAATCATGCCATGACTGCAGACATACAGTATGTAACGCCTATGTACTGTAATAATTATCAAGTGCATATACCGTATTTTCCACCCACATCACTTATCACATTCATACTTCACTGAGCTGTAGGCAGGGGTGCAGTTAAAAGAAAAAAAGGCAGGGTGGGGGGTGGATAAGTTGATGGAGGAATGGACTGAGTAATCCTAGAAGGGGATATAGTAGGGGATATACTCAACCTTTATAAAAGTGCAAAATGGCCATAAAATTGATTTTGTTTGATATTTTACAGTTTTTGCTATGTCTTGGAATGATATATATTTATGTAAACACAAACTTATTGTCACAGAGTGCTTGTAGCCCACAGTTGGGTTTAAATGAGTTGAGTTGTAGAATATGGCTGCAGGATTTGGCAAAAAAAGTCAAATTGTGGCTATTGCTTGCAATAATATAATTTGCAATTTGATTTTTATTAAGGAAAATACACAGATTACTAATGTTCAACTATGTGTGTTTTTTTTTACTTGAAGTAACACAAAAATACAAAAAGCTATTTCTATGAACTTTGATTTTACACGTTTTACTCTGTGCCTTTCTCTGCTCAGTGACACAAATCCTAAAATATCACCATAGCAACAAAGGATATGTTTAGGTCAGATCAGCGTAAAACCTCTTAAATGTGGACTTTCAAGTTGTAACCTCAAATGTCTTTTATATGTTTTCAAATTCCCCCAGTTATCCCCCCCCCCCAACTCATCAATATGGAGTTCCTCAGGGACCTGTTCTTGTCCCACTCTTGCTCTTATGTTTAGTTCTATTTTTAGACAACACAATGTTAAGTCTGACTGAAATGTCAGTGGATACTGGTGAAAACGGTGTGCTCAGAGGTCTGGGGCTACTGCCCTACTGCCAAAACATCCAGGGCTTAAGCCCTGAATGCCCGGGTCTGATGATGCCCATGCTATGTGAACAGAACAGACTGATGATGAGTAGTAGCATCATATACCACATCAGGATGGAAACAGTGTGTCACTATGTGTCACTACTGCTAATGAGTCAATATTCTACTAGTCTGGGGGGCCATACAGTTTAGAACATACTCATATATGGTTATTTTGGATGGTATTAAAAAACACAGGTTTGGTAAATTAGATGTAAGGGTCTTTGATATTAAAATTGCACCTTATGTGTAAATATATATGGTGCAATATCCACCACCAAAAGTCAGTAAAAGTCAAAAGAGTAATAGATCAGTATCTTCCAGTGTTGACACATCCTTTATTACAGTGGTCACAGTGGGTCAATAATGTGGGTTTTAGCTCATGGTTTGCAGAATTGGTCCAAGAACCTACACTAATTTGGTGGAAAAGGTCTACAAGAGGTACCTTTATTGGTGCTGTGTTCATGTTATGTCATTTCATTTCAGCACGGTAGATGGAAGGTAGTAAACGGGACAGGATGCCATTGACAGCTGAGTAAATGAAATATCTTGATACAGTGAATAAATTACTTTTTCTTGAAATCATTGATGCCAACCTAACACTTTTGCTGTTAGATTTAACAACTTTTCAGACTACCCCAGCAACTTTTTTTCAAAAAGCACCGAGCAACAAATTTTGCTATTTTTAAAATCTGTTTGGAAACTTTTGAAAAGTGACTGAAATGCTAAAAAACACACACTTTCTCTCTAATTGAGACAATAATTTTCTCTGTCACAGTCAGAAAAATACACAGTCTGTGTGCCGAGGTCTAAAAGTTAATGTTTCCAATTTAGCCAAATTTTCATGCTATATTTGTTGATATTTCAGACCCCTCTAGATCCTTTTTTTAAATCAAAAAAGCACTGACTGTAAGTTTTCTCCTTTGTCTCTTTTTGGTCCTTTTAGATTGTTAATGTAAACTGAAAATTAAAAATGTTAGGGTTAAAAATGTTCATGTTTTACTTTGACTTGTAGGCTCCTAACTGGATGGTAAGGTTTATAAACCAAACCAAACTGAGGAGAATGAAGCTAAAAACTAAACCAAACAAACAAATAAATAAATAATCTAAGTAACTCCTCCAGAGTGTCTCTTTTGGGCTACTTCAGCCAGAATAAATGAAAGGGGGTTGGAATTGTGACATAAAAAAAAAAAAGCACACAAGAATTGACAGAGGATAGTTCATTTATAGGTCCAAACATATGTGTGTGTTTTTATACTTTTTTTTGTCTCTCCCATAATGTTATTCCTGTCTCTTACATATTTCCAACAAATGCAAATTGGGTGACTAGTGACTTTTAAGACAGACAATAGATAGATACACACCGGTACAAAAAACCAAAACCCTGGACCTGTTCCATTTTTGATACTACATATAAAAAAGTAAGATACAGTGGGTTTATATCCCATAGAAAGGTACAGTGTGTACAGTGTAAGAGACAGGAATAACATTATGGGTTTACATGCACATTATGTCCAAACTGTCCATTGAGGCTGGGTGGACATGAGACCTTTGCTTCCTTTGTCAGGCCTCCAAGCAGTCTTTAGTCCCCTACACCCCCTGACACCAACATCCATCAGAAATCATAACTCCTTTACAATGATAGGCCTCAGCCTCAGAAACGTCAAAACTCCAGCTCCAATATGTTTCATCATTTTGCACAAACTGGAACTCGCTGACGTCCAGCGACTCGTCGGTGCATCCTTCCTAAGTTTGCAGGGAGGCCTAGTTGTCAGTGTAATGAGTTTCTGAGAATGTTAGGTTTTCGTATGACGGCAGCGTTGTGAAGGTTACAGGCTTGTTGCATCATGCTGCTCTTTAAAGGTTGGATAGACACTCGGAAGGATTTTGGGAAAAGCCCGAGGCCGAGCAAACTCCTTTCCTGTTGTTGTTGGGTGCGTCTGCTCTACAGCCCCTTCCACCCACACTGTCTGCATGAGGGTGGGTGGTGCTTATATATGACATGGCATGCAATGTATTCATGTGTGTGTTTGTCCTTTGTTTTTGTTGTGGAAGTAAAGAAGGAAGGAAGGAAGGGAGGAAGGATGGAAAGGAAGGAAAGGAAGAAGGAAGGAAGGAAGTAATGAAAGAGGGAAGGAAGGAAAGGAAGAAGGAAGGAAGGAAAGGAAGGAAGGAAGGAAGGAAGGGTGGAAGGAAGGAAGTAATGAAAGAGGGAAGGAAGGAAAGGAAGAAGGAAAGGAAGGAAGGAAGGAAGGAAGGAAAGAAGGAAGAAAGGAAGAAAGGAAGGAAAGAAAGAAGGAAGGAAGGAAGGGGAAAAATCACATCAGAGTACACAGAAACTCGAGGGAGAAAGTGTTGAAAAGAAAGGAAGGAGTAAGAAGCAAAGAAAAATGTGATGAAGAAAATGAATGGCAAAGGAAGCCAAAGAAAGAGCGAAAGAAAACAGAGGAGACAAAAAGCAAATAATACAAAGTAGGAAAAAGAATGTGATGAAAGGGAGGGAGACGAGAAAGAAAGCAATGTTTAAAAAGACCGAAAAGCGAAGAAATACAGCAGGAAAGATTTGAGGCAGGTTTGGAGGAAAGACGAAAATCCCAAAAATATGAAGCACAAAAACAAGGGAACAAAAGAGAGTAAAAATAAAGACGAATTAATGTAGCAAAAGGCAAAAGAAAAGAACCAAGACACACATGAAGAAAACTACAGGGAGAAAAAAGTAAATGGGAAAGTTAAGGAAGGAAAAGAGGAAAAGGAAGCAAAGGAAGACGGATAGGAAGAAAGGAAAAGAAAAGAAGTGACAAAAGTACCACAGGAGAAATGTGACGGTAATTAACCCTCAGAGCTCCAGGGGCACGTTCTCCAGTTTTCCAGTTTCTTAAATTCACCTTTTTACGGAACTTACAACGAACACAACACCCAGGTGTTCTACATCCACATGTTGAGGATAAACTCAGCTTTAAGGACTGAGGCCGTTTCTGTCCTAGACAGAATTCAGCCCAAATGTTGAAAGTTTGAAGTCAGATTTGTGAAAACTGTCCTTCACTCATGTGGATGATCTGTGGTGCGTGAGATTTAAGGGTTCAACAAAATGGATGACAACAGAAACTGAAAGAAGAGGCAAGAGTGACCAAAAAGGAAACAGAAACTTAGCTGAATGTTCTGTTTAAGAGGCCTGCGCTGTTGTTTCTCCTGCCATCTGTATCTCCTCCTCATTATCATACCTTTGTCCCTCCCCTACCTGAAGCCCCGCCCCCACCTCACCCGCCCTGCCCCCCCCCCACGAGGCCGCTGACCCTGGCTCTGTGCTGTCTCCATACTTTTCCCTGCTG
>JAPQRQ010000003.1:6469319-6480699 GCA_037367365.1 Apogon talboti
GCATTATATAGCATTATAGGGTTACTGAGCTAAAAAGAGTATCCACTTTTTCCAAAGTCCTTCCCCTACATCCTGTAGCGCCACTTTTTGATGACATCACACTCCCAAGTTTATTCACTCTAAAGAACATTCACATTTTCTTTGTTTTTCAACTCTGTGACTTTTCAAAGTTTCCTTCACCTTCACCCCACCCCCACACCACTGTCTGACTGGTTACACATCTAACAGCCTATCAACATTCACACCAGCAAAGAACATTCATTTATTCACAGTCATAGTGAAAACTGACAACAAATGTATATATGATTGAACTGTGTTTTGTGTATTTGATTTGACAGCCAGATTACAACATTCTAACAAAGTTAAGTGTTGGCTTTATTTGTCCTATCAGCCCATTTTCTGTCTCTGAGATGTTGTCTTTTTTTTCCACAGGAGTGGGCTTTGCCACACGTAAAATTGGCAACATGACCAAGCCCACTACTATCATCTCCCTTGATGGTGACACGATTACGGTGAGGACGGAGAGTAGCATTA
The DNA here is from genome assembly GCA_037367365.1 of Apogon talboti. Lineage (NCBI taxonomy): Eukaryota > Metazoa > Chordata > Actinopteri > Kurtiformes > Apogonidae > Apogon > Apogon talboti. Next base: position 6,469,854 of record JAPQRQ010000003.1, read on the forward strand.
AGACCACAGAGCTCACCTTCAAACTTGGAGAAGAGTTTGACGAGACCACCGCAGACGACAGAAAAGTTAAGGTAAGAGGTCAAAGGTCACGGGCTTGAAAGCAGGTAGGCAGATAGTGAACGTTTGACTGCCCCCCCCCCTTTTTTTTTTTCAACACACTTAAGTTACTTACACTTAAGTAACCATTAATATCTGATCAGCTCAGGCTTTAGGATGATGAAACAAACATCTGGGTATGTTCCCAGTTGGGGTTGTCATTCTTGTTTGTGGAGGCTGAGGTCAGGGGTCAAAAAGGTCTACAGATTACAGATAAGGTGAGGGGGTCGGTCCAAATTTACAACTGCAAAATGAGACTTAAGTCAGGGCAACTTCACCTTGTTCACATGTTGAGGATAGAAGAGACTGATCCATTCCTACAGGATTTGATTACATAACATTTACAGCATAAATATATTAATGAAGTATTTGTGTAAAAAAAGTATCTTCTGAAATGAATTTCTTATACATAGAATCATCACCTATAAATACTGTGCATATACTAATTTCTGTAGATTTGTTACATCTTTAAATAGTTTTTAATGGTAATAGCAGATTATTACATTTTGTTTTATCTTATTATAACTAATGCATGGGTAGTTGAAGTAACCAGAAACTATAGCTCTATTCCAAGTACCTGGAACTCTTTATAAAGCAAACCCGAAATATCAACATCTTGGTTCCCTTTGAATTGAAATCCATGATGAAACACCTCTCATCCTCTGTCTGAACCTGCTACAATTCAGTGTTTTCACATTTTGTACCTTGCATTGTTTATTGACCGTATGTTAGCTTAAACAAAGGTATATATATATAGTTGATGATAGTGTATTTAAAGGCCAATGTGACTGTTGTTTAGAGGAGGCTGATCTCAGCTCTAATCAACAATGACATTGTCAGAAATCAACTCTTTCACTTCATTAGAAACTGGATAAATGTTGAAATAAATAAATGTAAAATCAAGAAAAGGCTGAACTTCAACCTAACTGTGAAAAAACAGGTGATTCTAGCCATAATAAGCCAAGTTCTACCAAAACCAATAGTTTATAATAAAAATGACCAGTCTGAGTGGAGTAATAAGGTCTCATTTTAAAACACTGTAGTTATCTCTGAATTTATTGATGGCATCTTGATTGTACATTAACGTGTATTTAACTTCCTCTGTTTGTCTTGTTGCTGGCTGCAGTCCCTAGTGACAGTAGATGAGGGGAAGTTGGTGCATGTACAGAAGTGGGACGGTAAAGAGACCAGTCTGGTCAGGGAGGTCAACGGCAACAATCTCACACTGGTCAGTGCTCAAATAAAACACATACGTGTCGCGTCACTGTGTACGTGTGTGCTTGTTGTGTTTTAACTGTCTTCATTTCTTCACCGCAGACACTTACAATTGGAGATATTGTTGCTACACGTTTCTACGAGAAGGCGGAGTAGAAGCCAACACTGAGCCCCTCCTGTTACAATCCTGTTACACCTAAAGCCCCGAACTCCTGAAGACCACCTCAGCTCAGGCCAATTAAAGTGATGCTGATCCCTCCGACACCCCTTCATACTGTACATGTTCAGTATTAACGTTACTGCTGACTGTGACCTCATTTTTCCCCTCATCCCTCTCTTCTAACGGTTCTTTCCACTGTATGAAACACTGAATAAATTCCAAGTACTTGTTTTTACTTTCCTCTTTATTGGTAGGTCTGCTTTTTTTTTTCTTTTTTTTTTAAGAAAACATGATAAGCATGGTGCCTGAATTTCATAGTTTGATGAATTAAGACCTAAAATAATAAAAATAAAAATGTCCACGATTGGACGATGTGTTAAAAAACAACGCTGCCCCAGGATGACTTCTTTTCAACAGTTGCCAATCAATGGCAATGACACATTTTTAATCCTTACATTGTCATTAAATATTTATTTCCTTCTCAAATTTTATTTAAAAAAAATGCAACAACTTCCTTAATTTTCTACTTGAAAGTCTGTTCAGTATTTCATTGTTATATTTTTGGTTAAAATGTGTAGCAATCAGTTTCATTCAGGTTAATATATGCTGAGCCTTAGGTGTATTTTATCAGCCCTTTAGGCGCCAGAGGTTTTTTGGGTTTTTTTTTTCAAAAACTTACATTTTGATATCAAGATTTCAAAAAGCTGTCTGTTTCATTCAGTTATGTTGCTTGTGACTTTGGCGCTTAAAGGGTTAAGTAAATCTTGCATTTATTTATTGAATAATTATTAATTAACCCTCATCTCAGTTTTTAAAATGTAGATGTAAAAAAGAAAACACATGGGCCAAAGAGTTCAGTGGAGCAACACATTTATATCCATCTAAAGAACTCCAGTGGTGGTGAGCTGAACACACTTTCCATCACAGATGGTTTTAGAGGGACTCACACTGGCATAATTATAGCTCTACCAGTGTGTGCTTGTGTGAATGCGTGAGTGTGTCTGTGTGTGTGGTGGTGGGTACGTCTTACCTTTGCCCTGGCTAGGTGAGGGGAAAGTGTTCTTATAACTTGCATTTGTTCTCGCCGCATTGGTGTGTGATGTAGTTGTGCGTCAGGGGTGTGTGTATGCCTTCTAAATCAGGATCATAGCTTCACACACTAGATTGGTGTCATGTGCTACAGACAGACGCCAACTAAACACAGGGTGAATGAGGATACACACAGTACAGACTTACAGCTATCATCATCCAGGCTTATTCTGCATGGAAAATCTGCCAGTTGTATAAGAACACAAACGCCTCATTGTAATAAAAACAGGACGGATGAACCTACTTAAGGCACACACACACACACACACACAAAGACGTGTCCTTCAATATGAGGAAACTGAGGCCAAGCGTTGCAGACATGTACAGTATTTCAAATCCGCAGGCTGTTGTCAAGACAGAAAGTACTCATTAAGTCATTTAAGGTTCAGTGTGATTTAAGATGATATATTCACAGAAACTGGATATAATTACAGTTTCATTAGTGTAGAATCCCATAAAAATGACATGCTTTTGTTACTTTAGAATGAGTTGTTCGTGTGTACAAACAGAGCAGATAACATGTTTCTACAGTAGCTCAGAACAGACTTCCTCTTCTTTTTTTGTTTTATATTGGGTGGCATCCAGAGTTAAGGTGCATCATTGTTAACTGCTGTAGTACGTTGGAATGTGGAGTTAATTTCCCTTGACTGAAAAGATCAAACAAACACTGGCTCTAACTAGGAACTTTAGCATTTTTGCAGCCGCCGTATGTGGAGGGTTATCAGTCACATGTAATGTTCAACTTCACCACTAGATGTCCCTAAATATCACTAAATGAATGTTAAAGTCCAGGACAAAAACAAAACTACAAAAAACAATATCATTAAACAACAAATTATGGCACATATGTTCCTCAGTTTTGTTTTTCTGTGGTTGGTACCGGTGGTTAGCTTGGTGGCCACAGATTGCAGAAGCAAAAAGATGCAAATCTCGTATTTATTCAGTAGAATTTAATCCAATAAAAAAAAAAAAAAATCACACTGATGACATGAAGGTTTACACTGTTTATGTGGAATTAACAAGTAGGTTTAACTTCTAATCACTACAAGTTGTCAGGAGCAAAGAGGACAAAGAGATTAGAGGGAAAAAGCTATAGTTTGGAGGTTTTTGAGAACCACTGTCCAAGATGATTTTCTTAAGTTGTAGAGAAAGGAATGATTGGGACTGGGAGGTGAAACCGGTGTTGATTTGACAACAGCCTTTTATCCAACACGGTGAAGCTCTGCTGGTTCACACTAATGTTGCCAAGAAAAAAAACAATTAGATTTACTTCTAATTAGTAAAAGTTCTGTGATAGTAGCAAAGAATAGATTGAGAAGTTAAAGGTGAAATACAAAACCAGAACCACTTTAAACTATATGGAAAATCTACCAGCACATCAGGTTGGTTAATCTTCTTGTATCCGAGTAGGGTTTGTAGGATCTAGGAGTTGGGATGTCACCGTATGTCTCTCTTCGTCTCATTTATTTCATATGTTTCTCTTTTCTTCTTTCTTTGTCTGTGTGTCTGTCTGTTGTCTTTGGTCCTGTCATTGTGAGGTGATGATATTGTCCTGTCTTGTAAGTATGTAACTGTATTTTTGTTCTTTAAAAAATCTAAAATAAAATATAAAAAAAAACCAAAAAAACAAACCACTTTCAGTTCAAAATGGGAGAAAAAACCCGTTTTTGCAGAGTTGCAAGGAAATGCTAGTTTTCAGTTCTTGAGAAATAAAGTTTTGTGGTTTTCTTTGGTGGAACAATTATAGGCTCTGCACCTGGTGTCTGATACCCTCCGCAGTTTGATGAATACAGGTGCAACAAACACGAATAATCATTGAACAAATGAAAAATGGATGACACGGATGTTTAAGAAAAAATATCTGGACGGAGGCAACAATTTAGACCACCACCATCAGTACGTTACTATATGTTGAGTGTATTCTCTATAAATAAGACAGTCTTGACATCAATATAACTTCATGTCAGTCTCAGCTGGAGTCTGTAAATTCTTTGAGGATTGTCGTTTTTGTCATTTACATGACAGGAAATAAAGTACATCAAATCTGAGAAGGCCTTTCTAACCTACAATGGCTTTGTGTTAATAATATGCTAGTTATTTTTACATCACTTTAGTTAAAACTAAAGCTTATCTCAAAAGCATCAAACACTATGATACAAATGGGAAAAGTACACACATATAATACATTCCTTTTTATTTTATGAGGCTAAATATAATAAGTTAACTATTTCAGCCATGGAGGCTCAGGTACATACTAAACATTCAGAAAACGTCTGAAAATAGTCACTGTTTATTGCTGCTACATCCACCATCACTTTAACTGTACTGTTACTGCATACTGTGTAATTTTGTACATATTAAGTTATTTGATTATTTTTTTGCATATTTTACAGTAGTTTTTATTCTATCCTATTTATCTTTCATAAATTTTATATCATTTTATCTTTCTCATGCTACCTATATTTCATTCTATCATGTACCATTGAAAGAATGACAATAAAGCTGAGTCTGATAATGAGGAAAACTATTTCAGGAAAATGAAGAGTGGTTTTTCTCCTGTAGTCCGTAGAGGTTAAACATAAGTGGAGAACCCTGGAGTCGTGTCAAACCACTGCAGCTGGAAACCATCTATCACAGTCCTGCTTTTAGAAGTTTGGAAACTAGGTCAGAACAGCAGAAAAGAAAAGAAACAAAATGTCAGCTCCCCTCTGCTGCCTTATCTTCTGTTGAAAAGGCGTCATCGTTCTAAAGCCTTGTTACTAATGACCCCACCTTCTTAGTAAACATTACACTTGATATGACCCCAGGGTGGACTTGCATGAGAATTGCGCGGTGTGTTGTGTTTTGGGTCCCCAGGGGAAAGACGCTTACAGGAACAACACGAGGTTCAAGGTCCACGAACAAAGAGATCAAGAGGCCTTTTTTAACCATCACAAATAAAAAAACTTTTAATGGACTTAGCAGCTGCCATGCAGGAAGTTTATACTGTGTCGAACAAAGAAGCAACATAAACATAAAATCAGTAGGTTCACAAACGCGCGATACGTGGCGGACGAGCACTGGATTATCACTGTAGCATGAGGCTCCTGTCACGCTCATGTACGCGACATTTGATTTCCTGTCTGCGTCGTCGCTGTTTCCTGTCTGTGGGCACGCGGCTTTCTCTTTACTGATCATGTGTATGTATTTCATCAGCTTTACTCGTCTTCCTAATGGGATTTGACAGAGCAGAGGAAACCGGATAGTTGTAAAACAATACATGATTCCAGGTGGGATCGCCACTTGGTTGGATATTGCTTGCACGTATCCAATTACAAATGATGTGGATACTCCTCCTGCTGAGCCAGAGGCTACTTCAGGACATGTGGGAGTTGTTGCCTGTGGGCTTTTTCTTTTTCCACAGCCCTTTCCTTTTCGGGCTATCTTGCTTTGCTATATCTAAGGGGTCTTCCAGTGATAATGAACTGCCTGTCTGTTTTGTCTCTTTACCCAAAAAAAAAAAAAAAGGACTAAATTCCTAATAAGCAGCTTCCACGGGTAATGAAAGTGAATCCATGAATTCCACTGATATTCTTTTCTACATGCAGCTGTTCATAGTGTGATTAAACACTGGCGGCAGATGTTCTACTGTGTGAACTCAGCACCCGCTCTTAGACACCTTCTGGAAAAGACATGCTTTTTGATATTGTTTCTCCTTCCTACTTTTCTAAACGTTTCTTTGCAGCATGCATCTAGACCAGGGAGGATCTTTGTCTCTGCCCTGGCCGATCATAACAGGGAGCATTAAATCCTATATACACATCCAAAAAAATCCAGAGTAATATCATGCATTAGTCAGAAAACACTGTATACAGTCCTGATTCAGAGTATCCAAATGGAATATGCTGTTTACCTGACATAATAACGGGGGGATATTCATGTGCAGCGACAGCTTTACTAAAATTAACAGGGTTTCTATTCTAAGCAGTTTGGCGGAAACATTAAAAGCTGCTGGGAGTCTGTCACTGCGTCTGTTTCTGCCCACTTCCCCTTGTTGTGTCTGTCATGGCTGCAGTGTGCTGTCGCTGTGCAGTCATGTGCCTCAGCTGTGTTTGTGCGACTTATGTTTCTTGTGTTTTTTCTTGGTTTTGTCCTCTCTGTCGTGACTGTGATCGTGGCGCCTCCTCTTGGATTTGCATTCGCTACTGCTGCTGCCACTGCTGTCACTCTGTGACTCCTTTCTTTCCCTCTTCCTCTTCTTCATTTTTTTCTCCTGGAAGACAAACAAGTCGAGGCAAATACATTACACATTAAAAAAAAGAAGATGACAGCTGTTTTACAATGAACTTCTACACAAAGCACAAAACAATAGCTGTGTTTCATTGAAACAATCTGTATTTTTCTAACAACACTTTTGACAGATGTGTGGAAGTTGCCGTGGATCTATTGCCACACAAAAACTGCAGACGTGCATTGTCAGTGTCTGAGACGTGTGGGTTGGGGCATCAGATGACTCACAGCAGACAGACAGCGACACAAAGATGGAGGAGAGAGGATAAAAAACTGATAGCCACTTGGGACATCAGCTGTCACATTCTCACCTTCTTTTTCTTCTTCTTTTTGTCTGAGTCTTGTCTTTTTGCAGAAGTTGAGGTCTGCTGCTGCGGCTCTTCGTCGTCCTCCTCAGGCAGAAGAGCGTACTGCAAGCCCGGAGTGGAGAAGCAGTCCTTGGTAAAGTGACCTGAAAAGACAGATGATTCACACACGTGAAGCTATTTTAAACTGTACGTTTCAGACATGGCTGGTGTCATTGAAACAATGTAGATACTGGTATTGGATCTATGGCTTTGATTCCAGATTCTAAATAGTACTCTGTCTGTTTACACTGTATCTCAGGGGATCTTGAGGGGATTTTGTTCACTTGGTTTTAGGAATGAATGGATTATTGGAGGCCAAAGGTCACAGACTGAGGGTCTTGTGACTTCACATAATTTTTTTAAATTTTAATTTAATTAATTTAATTCACATTATAATTATGACAAAATTTCACCATAATTGGTAATAGGATTAAATTATGATGTGACTAGTGCTAAAACATTTGTCACTAAAAGTAGGTTGAAAGTAATTAAGAAAACTACGTAACCAGTGAATGCATATGACAGAATTTGAGACTTTTTCCCTTTTTTTATTTTTCCAAATTACATTACACAGTTTTCCAAGCCTGTGGTGGTTTTGTTTTTTTTTGTTTTTTTTACAGAAAAAGTAGTTTAATAACTATATCAACAATATAAACCTAATTACAATCATTTGGTTTAACTTGTCTGTTCCAACTCAGTTTCATGTTTCATCTCCCTGGTTTGCTGTTTGCTAACATAAAATCGTTAATAAAAAACATATATATTAAAGCTGTGTAAGTGCTGCATGTGCCGACACTGATGAGACACAAAGTTTTAAGATTCAGTGGCTAACAAGTCATTTTTAATGCTCAATAATAGAATTCATTCAGGGCCATAAAAGTATAGAAGTTTTGTGCTCAGCCCTCATGGAACATATGCAGTCTGTGTTTTTTTAAAACCTTCATGTGGACGTTGTACCTTTACAGCCACACTTTGAACACGTTGTATTGAGTACAGCCTCCAGTGTGATTCTGTTGCCTGTGTGGTCTTTAAACTGCTTTCGCCTCCGTGCGTCCTGCCTGCAAACAAACACACAGATGATAATGTTGCTGAAAAGGATCTGGAGGGTGATGAATTGAAAAGCCTTTAATGTGTCTGACAGTCATGCCCATGCCCGTATATTTCAGCCGTTCAGGCCATTAAAGTCAAAATGATAAGTCACATGTAGGTCCGACAAACAGGTGAGTAGTCACATGATTCATGTTGAAACAACAAGTAAAATCACAAGGCAAACCATGTTTTCAAACATTACTTAGAAGAAAGCGTACATCCAGAAACAACAGTAAACTCAAAGATGATGGTACTAACACAAACATATACACATATATTGAAACAGTAAGCACTTACTCGGCCATAACATTGTTGGGGTCCAAGTCCCGCCCTGTTCCTTGATTAACAGATTTCATGGAGAAGGACAGCTTCACCTTGTCACCATGAATCTGAGAGTTACAGTTAGAGAAAGTTACAGTCACCCTGCTCTGATGTCACTTACACTGGTTATTATATATGGTGTGTGTGTGTGTGTGTGTGTGTGTTACCTCTCTCCCAATGACTTTAATCCACACCTGTTCTCCCACATCCACAAGCTCAGATGCATTTTCAACCCGTGAAGCAGACATCTCACTCACATGTACCAGACCTGTAAGAGTCACAGATAAGATTTGATACTAAAGTGTAAATACATTCCATGTTTTCAGATGTGTGTGTGACACAAAGGTTGCTATCAGATGTTTTAAAGCTCCCCCCCACTCAAAAGTTTAGATGAGGTTAATAATTAATTTGGGTTTCACTCAGAATTCACACAGAATGATATCTGCATTTAACATTGTTCACACACAACTTAGCATCTCAGGCTTTACTTGTCAAATCACAAATATTTTGGACCAAATCAGGATGTAATACACAGCTTTTACAAGGTCGTGGTTTTTAGTAACAATAAATTGAAAATTACCTTTTAGTACTTCTTCTCAAATGTGTAATATTTTCATACTCTAATTTATCATAATATGGTCATTTAATATTTTTTGTATCAAAAAAACCCCAAAAAAAGCCATAGGCAAATAAAAACTAAGTGGATTTCGGACTCGCTTGCTTGAACAAAAGATGTTACTGCTGAACACTGTCTTATAAGATGACCAGAGGGGGTTCTATTAAGTGAAACTGAATTTCACATTATACTTCAACTGCCTTCCAATTCTATTCAGATCTTACTTTAAAAATAAATGCCATGCTAAAACATAATTTAACAGCCATTTGGTTTTGTACTTCTAGCACTAAACACCAGGTACTGAATTTCAGTAAATTGGACTCATTCTGCCCTCCAGTGGCAGAAATATGCAGTTGCTGCTCAGTTTAAAAGGTAAATGATAATGATACTAAGATGTATTACAATATCAGAAAAGAGAAACTGGACTTCAGACAATCAATGTCATCAAGCAGTAATACAATCACACACCCAAAGCTCTCACATTTTCTACTGTTTTGTCCCAAACAGGATGCCTTAGAAGAAAGTACGACCGCCAAATCAAAGAACTTGAAAAACTCAAAGTAGGTGCAAAATTACTAGAACAAAGAATAAGACACTGATGACACTGGCTGCCTTAATGCCTTTCACATTCCTCCTCCTTATTTTGTGCACAAAGTGAGGGCAGTTTGTGGAAATCTACCAAAACTCAGTGCTTTACTCTTGGCTCCTGCATTGTCTGCACATTGTCTCTGGCTATAGTCCCATGTCTGACACAGTATTTTTGCCTCACAGTGGGTGCACATGCTGAATTTGCATGTCCCTACTACTCTCATATCCTTTCTTATTGTTCTATGTCATTACCACAGCATTCAGCCATTTATAGCTGTATCCACTGCCATGGCGATGTGGGTATATTTGTTTTTACTTCATATATCATCACTTCTGTGGTGGCTTGATTTAATTATGTATTTTTAACTAAATGCTCACAATAAGGTTCACAATGCAAAATAAGAGAAGCCCTTTCTTTTCCACACACCTTCCTTCTTGTATCCTGGCAGGCGGACAAAGGCTCCATAACTTTGCACAGAGACCACCTCTCCTTTGGCGATGCTGAACAGAGGAGGTAGACCATCCAGTCCAGCAGGCTCTGGGGGTGGGCCATCACGGTTGGACATCATAGCATCAATAAAAGGATCTGTAGCAGTGGTTGAGGAATAGATTTATTGCATAGTATAATATCCTTTCTTACAGACTAGCATTTAACACTGTTTTTGTCCAGAAATTCAGTTTAAAACTATCTACCATAATAACACTTGCACATCCTTGGAAACTGAGTTACTTATAGTGCATATTACCACAAAACATTTCCAATCCTAATTTATAGTTTGTGTATTAACTTTGTTGTTTTATTTAGTTAACTCATATTGTTTGGTTTTGTTGTGAATACACGTCTATTTATTTAAATAAAGTTTAATAAGTCAATGTTGAAACTTGAGGGTACGCCCATCCACATGAAGAAAAGTTCTTAAAAAGTCATGCATTTCTCAGTTTACTACAATGAAATATGTTTAGATTTTCTTCTCCCCTGCCTTCCTCATCAATAAACACTATCACAACTATATGGATAAATGAGTGATGATGAGGAAGGCAGGGGAGAAGAAAATC
>JAPQRQ010000003.1:6505107-6516889 GCA_037367365.1 Apogon talboti
ACTGTTCTCCAACAGAGCATGGCAATAATACAGTACAAGTGGATTTTTGAAGCGGGAGGCAGGAGGAGGGAAAGAGGGACACAGGTATGAGGTGAAGACCTTATTGAGTGTAAGGTTCTGTTTGAAATAATAAAAATACACTTTCTACATTAAACATGACTTCTGTTGTTATATGGTGTAGATGCACCCCGTCAATATGCATATGTGTCCTCAAAACAATAAAAGAGGCAGAGGATTTTAATTTATATTTTTCCATGTGTTGTCAGTGCACCTCTATGAAGTCCAGTTACGTTTAACACACAATATCTGAGGTGCAGTTTGAGATAATGTTGCAAAATTTGGTGCAAATGTGCAGTTGTACACAAGGATGAGCTCAGCAGATTTTGAGGGTCAAAGGTCAAGATTACTTTGACCTTGTGTATTTTTATGCGTGCCTCAGGAATGACTTGAGGGATTTGTTTCTACCTAGAATAACAACAGGGGAAAAAAATTCATTTGGACTCAAGGATGAACTAATTAGTTTTTTGTGGTCAAAGGTCAAGGTTATTGTTAACTGACAGAAAAACGTTTTTGGATATAACTCCTCGTAACTGAGAAAAAATAGTGGAAAGAATTAATCAAATTTATGTATCTGGTTTAATAAAGAAATACATTTTGGCTCGTAGAAACATGCTTGATGGACAGATTTTTTCATTATCCTCTTAATTATAGAATGGTAAGAAGCATAACATTACATTCATTGCCGTCATACTGAAACATTTCAAATAAATACGAAATTCATGGTTTTATTTATGTTTATAAATATAATAGAATTAGTTTATAAAATGTAGATGTTATGGCAGTTCATCTAACAGTTTGAAGTTTTAATGAGTTTTGGGTCCCAGAACAACACAAACATTTATATTTGGAGCCTTCAGCTAAAAAAGATTCCACTGCTTTACAGAAAATAAAGACGTTTCCACCATAAACTGAAACATAAAAGACACAAATTGATGCAAAAAAAAAACACCACGATGCACGACAGTAAAAGAACCCAACAAAATTAATGCACAGGTACATTTTATTTCATAAAGTGAAAAGTCTGGACACCCAATTAGTAAAGTTTAACAGTTGTCAATGTGTTCTTGAAATGCTGCTCTTTTTTCCTTAAACATATCATTTTTGACTAAGGACAAAGAGTTGTATCTTAACTTCACCAGTCTACAGTACTTTTACCAAAACATGTCAGGTTTCTGTAAATCGTTAGTCTCATAGCATAATTGCCTAAGTCATACTTTTGGCCAAATTGTGATATCTACATAAAAATAATCTACAGTGGAAGGACAGTAAAGTTACACAGATGTCACAATTTGGCCAAAAATATGACTTAAGCAATTACGCTATGAGCCTAATGATATGATCCAGTGAATCCTTTTTATGTTGGATTTTCTCAGACTCCACCATAATGGTCTTCTTTGTTCAGATATTGCTGCACAGTGGAATGATGCACCACTTTGCTTTAATCCATAAAGACCCAAACATCTACCTTCAACAAAACCATCTACTGATCTAAACTGTTTAATACCTGTCGATCCATTCATCCTATTAATACATGGAAATAATTGGTGGAAAATGCAGTTTGTCATCTTTTCAGCAGATATGACCCATTAGGACGTTAAGAGGCTCTGTAGTTACCGTGGTAACACTGTCATCGTCTACAACACTAATTCACCAGTAAAACCCATGGAGTTGGATCAATGACAGTGGATGGAGACACTTGTTTTATTCAGTTATTTATATCTTTGCTGAAAAAATTACTTTTTCTTCAGCTTTCTGTTTCTAAAATAATAACCCTCAACTTTAATCTGAGCTTTTATGAACATCTACATGGTCAGTGAATGAAATAAAGGAAAATACCTGATTTTTACTGGAAAAACACAAAATAAAGAGGATAATATTGCAATAAATGGTGATAAATTATGTAACAAAAGGTTAAATATGGAGAAAAATTCATGTGGGAATTGCCACAAAAGTAGTACTGGGTCTTTGTGGGTTAAACACTTCACTATCTTCTCTTCGTCTTCCCCTGCACTGTGGGAATCAACGACTTTCATTTTCAGTCTTCCACAGCTGCTTAGAGGAACCCATGGCTGTTGAGTGTTTGAACAAGGTTTGAAGGTTTGTCACAGGATCTAAAAGCCTCTAAACTGACACCAGCTGACACTCAATAATGACAACTGTTGACACGGATTAAAATCTGAGGTTGTGAAAATAAAACTTGTTAAAAGAATCTGAGACTTGGGAACACCTTTTTGCTCAATTTATTAAATAAAACATTAGTATGCATTAACATCACTGGTAATATGGTAATAATTTTCTCCATATCCTGCTGTATTTACTTGTTTTTCTTTAACCCATAAAGACCCAGTGCTCATTCTGTGACAGTTCCCGAATGAATTTTTCTCTCTATTTAACCTTTTTTAAGTGATTTATCACCATTTAGCATAATATTATCCTATGTATTTTTCATTTTTGACTGTAAATCATGTATTTTCCTATGTTTAATTTCCTATACATAATTTAGATGTGTCTAAATTAAGTTTAAACTCAGAGTAAATTCAAAGGTTATTATATCAAAACAGAGAAAACTGAAGAAAAAGATAATTTTTCAGTAAAATCTATCATTAACTGAACATAAACCCAGTGTGTCCATCTGCTGTCATTGATCCAACTTCATGGGTTTTACTGGTGAATCAATGTTGTAGAAGATGACAATGCTTCCACGTTCACTTCGGAGCCACTGAACGTCCAAATGGGTCATATCTGATGACCATGAAAAGATGACAAACTGCATTTTACACCAATTATTTACATGCATTGATAAGATTAGTGGATCAACAGGTATTAAACAGTTTACATCAGTAGATGCTTTTGAACGATGGTGGCTGTTTGGGTCGTTAAGGGTTAAAAAAAACCCACCAAGCTATGCTATTTTTCAAAAAGTGCCCAAATTTATACAACCAGGACCAGCGGTAGATGACATTCATCCCAACGAGAATGACAAAGGGTTTTAATACATGGAATGCTTTCACTGCAGCTTTGACTGAACTGTATTAATATGAAGCACAAAAACGTTTTTGCCAGATTAGTTTAGAAGATTATGCAAATAATACATTGTTGTCATTCATGTCTCACAATGAGGATTTGATTGTTAAGTCATTTTGAGTATTTCATCCAAAGACTAGCCGGCAGTACAAAAATAGCATTTTACTGTGACTCACAGAGCGCCTGCAGGATTAAATAATGAGTTCACTGACCATTTAATCAGTTAATTTGAATCCTATTCAGATGGAAACACTTCACACGTGTACACAATTATCCATAATTATAATATTACTCATATACGATATATGACTTATGTTTGATCATTTAATTTGTACTTAACCTTCTATATCTGTATAGCAATTTCATTTTAGAGTATTTAATGGTGTTCAACCACACTGAAATTTAATATGAGCCCTTGACTAATAATACTGTACACAGTATACATTTACTTGACTTCCTCGACATAATACCAAGTAAAAAGTCCTCCAAGTAATAATGGCTAATTTCAAATTTCCTTTTGCCAAAAAATACTGCATGTTGTAAGTTATTTTGCTTAAAAGTGTTCTGGCTGAAAAACTGTTTGGAAAAATAACTGTTCAAATCCAGTGACCTCCATACTAAAGGATTTGATGGGTTAACAGAACAAGACATTTTATTCATTGCATAGAAAGAAGTATTAAAAGGATGGACTTGTAGGCATTTTGAAGGTCTTCTCAATGAGCTATGATATAATAATGGCCTATAAGATTTAAAAGGAGACAATATAATGTACATAAAAGAGAAATGGGAAAAAGTCATTTCACTTTACAGTTATAGATATGGGGGAAATTTAATAAGAAAAAAAGAAATCTGGTCTTTCCTGCAGAGAATTCAGCAGGAAGATGGAATATAATAAGGTTGTTTAAAACACCAAGAAGAATTTCTAACATAAAAATATTTCATAATGGATGGAGGTCCTGTGGAGAAGAAAAGGCAAATCAGAATCAAGTCTATCAAGTCTTGTATTATTGGACACATAAATAAAGACTCCTTTGGAGATGATGTTAAAAAAAATAGCTCCATTCTTTTTTAAGACATTGTATTTGGGTTTGAGTTGAAACATGATGTTGAAAATCTACAAAATAAATATATGCTCAATGCAAGTAAGAAAAGAAAGTGGTAGACATCAGAACCTCCTTCAGTTGAGGATTGGATTAATGTTTGTAATGGTGAAACATTTATTTTGAGGCTGTTAACTTGGGAATCTTGTATCTTATTCAGATCAGAATAGAACTAAAACAGTTAAACAGATGAATTCCTCTTATGCAACTCAAGTGTTTTTTCAGTGTATTTTCTGGAGTTTTATATTTTTTTTTTATATTTAAGAGGTATACGTAGGGTCTGTATGCAGCCAACCTCCTTTTTTAATATACAGTATGTTTATATAGACATTTTTGTATGTGCAAGTGGAGCTATAAAAGTGTTTCTCCCACTTACTTATGTTTTTTGTTTTCTATTCATATATCTAGTCTTCTTTAAAACCATTTAGATATACTTCTGTTTGTTCATCAATGTATAGATACATATGAGTGGACACTAAGACAAATATGTAGCTAAGCAATTTTTTTTATAAGTGTAGCCTATAGTATGGAAAATTCTAAGATTTGCTTTGTGTTATTTGCTGTCCTCAATATCATTGGGGGTTTAAGCTTTTTTAAATTGTTTATTCATTTCGAATTCAAGCCAAAAAAAGGGGAACTGGAGGAAAAACATTATGGAATCAAATGTATACTGTGGAGTTTTACTGTGAAATAAGAGACTGCACACTTTCTGTATGCATTTCATATTCACCATAACAATGTGATCCTTACCCCTGCTGCGTTTCAATTTAATAAAAAAGACTAAATTTTGATCAATATTTAAAAAGTGATTAAACTGATTTTTATAGGTTAGGTGACACATGAATCAATTATGGCTCAGTGATGTAAGTGGAGAAACAGTCACATATTCACAGGTTAGACTCCTATTATAGTCTGTGCTGATCTGATAGCTGCTGGTCCATGCAGCGTGTTTTATTTGTCTGCCGTCACATTTCCATATGATTATAATATTTTCTTAAAGGCATCTGCATTACGTCATCCACACCCCGGTCTGGGACAGTGTCTCTCCAGTCTGCAGCCCCGGGGGTCGTTGGTGTCACACTTTCAAAGAGCTACCGTCGGGATGTCCTTGTTTTTTTGGGACACAAACCCCCCCAACCTTTTTTTTTTTTCGTTTTCACTTACATTCCGGAGGTGTAACGGAGCGTCCAGCCACACACTCGCTGACCGTGTGGCGCAGCACGTTGCCATGGCTGCCGGACTCCCCGTTACCGTAGAGACCCTGGCGTACAGTGTGCCGCCGGAAAAGAAAAAAAAAACCCGTAGTATCCCCGTAAAATACACAGCCTCCATTCACATTTTTAACTGTCACGCCATACCTATAATACCCATGTTATAATGTTAATACATTTTGTTGATTTTTTTTATCAGTTTGACAGCGTTGGTTATTTTTCCTTGTGGTTGTCAAACGCCTCCCTCCAGTCCATTACAAAACACCGGTCCAAAACGCTCTGTTTTTATCTAATGACAAATAACGTGAATGAGGGCATAACAAAATTCAGTGTAAATACATGGCACAATACAAACAGACTACACAAACATAACAAAGGGACCGGTCCGGTATGAACCCTCCCTCCCCTCCCGGTTGGCGCAATGAACCGCACGCTCTCTCTCATCCCTTCCCGTCATGCAGCGCTCTTGCCTGCTCCTCCGTTGAGCCGCCATGTTGTCGGAGTGAAAGCCTGGGGTGTCAGAGAGAACTGGGGCCGAAATCCGCGACCATCCACCCTCTCCGCCGGTGAGTACCGCCTTCTCTCCGGTCACAATAATTCGAGACATTATTTATTCATCCTTCCATGCCGGTATTTTTGTGTTGGTGTCTATAGATAGGGTTAAGCAGGGCTATTTTGTGAGACTCAAGCAGCAGCCTCCCTTTCAGCTGCCTGCCTCCTTCCTCCCGTTGTGTCGGTCTTCCGCTCCAGACAGCTCTCGGGCCTTTGTTAGCATCCGCGTCACCGGGACCTGTGGGGCTGCAGGCACGACAGACAGGTAGAGAGCCCCGTGTATTTATTAATTATGAGATAATAATGTTAGTAGACTGTTGCCGCTGCTTAAAACATTGCTAAGACCCCATGTTTGGAACCTGGTTCGCCCGGGCTGAGGTTGTGTCGGGAGGCCGTGTTATTGTTGGTAGACATGGGCAGTGAACCCTCCTTAACAGACCCGATACTAGCTTGACTGAACGCAGATGTATGAAAATGAAAACTACGCTATTTGTCACGGCCGTTTTCACGAATCTTCCACATATTCCGGTTCGTTTTGATGTGTCATGTCGCCTTGGAGGAAATTGTTTAGTCTGTGTTGAGACACCTAACGTTATCTCCTGCTAGCTGCAGGTTGCCTGCATGTATTGTCACACCCCTGTCTGTGCCCGGTATGCAGTGGATTGATCCCTGGTATTGAATAATGATTAACCCAGTTAGATTATGGAACACAGTGCTTGTTTCCGGGTGCTGACTTAAACTTGTAGCATAACAAGTCGTGTGCGCTTTGCTTTGGGGAATGGCCACACTGTTGTGGATTTCCGGGTGTTTCTGTACCTGATTTCATGTTGTAGCGAGGGAATCACAAGCTAATGTTTCTCTGTTGCTAAATAAAGAACCGAGGAGCCATACGAATACTAAGTTACATATGTGAATCGTCACTTGTGGTGCGGGTTTGTTTAATTTTTAGGGACCCTTTAGCCGGTCAGCTCGTGGTTTTTGTCTTAATGCAAGGGGGTGTGTTGCACAGTGGTTTCTGCATATTGAAGGGAAAGGTGCATGTGTGCAGGATTCATAGTGTGAGAGACTTTTGCAAAGGTAATTACTGTATATGGCTCAGTGTAAAAAGAACTGCTTGTAATTTCCTCATGGCCTGTAGGGACACTGATGTGAAACTGGTAATTTTAACAGAGATTAGAGCTTGTTGAATAAGGAGAGGTTGTAAAATACAAATTATATCCTTTTGACTGCTGAAAACCACTGAGACAGTTGTGCTCTTTGTTGACTGTGACCACCAAACAGGTCAGTCCATGCACATATTATATTTCTTTGTTTCTTTGCTTTCTGTCACTTTATGTGCAGGTATAAACCAATCTGCCCACTGCCATTTACCCAGTTTAATGACAGGGGGGCTGCCTGACCTTTTCCACCAGGTTTGTCAGTTAGCCAGTTTGAGATGAATAATGTCACATATTTTTCTGTGCAGACTTATAAAGACAATGCACCTCTTGAAGAATTTCCTTGGACATAAGGGTCATCAGTAAATACAGTCATACTGTTAAAACGAATGGCCTTTAATTAAAAAAAAATATTTAACAAAGTTTTAATGTTCATTTTAACTAGTCATTTAACTATTATGTAACTCGTGGTTATTTTAAGATTGTGTGATATTGTTAAATCTAATAGTAGAGATAGTTGAAATACTAATGATGTATTACACAGACACATACTTAATAGTTGGGACAAATAAAGATGTACATCTTTCAATTCGTTACAGCTCAGTCATAACAAAACCAAAAACTGCAGCTTCTAAAATGCCCACAAAGTTGAATCAGCACTCTGCAGAGTTTTAACAAATGATGGACTTATAAATCCTTTAAATATGCAAGTTATTGTACAACTGTTACATTAGGCTGCACTGGTTTTATATGGCTCTATTTAATGAACTGGGCATTGAAAATGTAATCCTCTGATGGCACAACTGCCACAAAGCCTATAAACTTATGGACCTCTACCATTGTGTTCCTGCTGGTCTGTAACCACAGGCTGCCTAAAACGATGCTTGTACAAGGTTTCATAACAAACCAAATTTCATTTCTGACAGAGGAACACTTTGAACCTGATGAGAAGGGATGAACCCTGACCTACAGAGTATGCAAATCACTTGGATGTCTGTGTGACTGTCTGTACTTTAGGGTTCAGAATTTGACAATCATGGTGGCAGCTGTCATCTCTCTGATTCCTTTTCATTGGTTTTAGAACCTGTATGTTTGGTGTGAGCATGAAACAAATTAAAGTTTACACTACATAATACTGACTGCAGGTGGGGAGTTCTTTATCACTTGCATGTTAGACAGGCTTGTAAAGTTTTCATATCTTTAATTGTCAATCCATGCTCTTTGCACTGTTTATTACATTTTTAATACATTTATTAAGTACTTTTGAGGGTATTTTTCTGCCCTGGCTCTGTAAATTTGAATAATTTTAGGACTATGCTTTATAGAGCAACAACCTCTGTTTTTGTGTGTTTTGGCTGCAGATTCCTTATGAAGGGAAGGTAAATTACTTTAAATTAATATTTACATGATTCATCTTTATTGGCGCTGTGTTGCACAATCTGGAGCCATTTGTTAATTTTATTTAAAAGACTTTCAACCTAAAGGAGAGAGCTAGTGTTTCTGTACTATTTGGTGGAGATAAAACCATTTTTATTCATCTGTAGCAGCTTTGGATGTGACTGGTTTAGAGGAACCATCAATTGGTCAGTCACACACCAGTTTTCTGTGTACACTTCTCTTAAAGTGATGCAGGCTAACTTCACAAAAAAGTGCAGTGGGTTTTGTAAACTGTTTTGGTAATGTGTGTGTTAAAACCTATGGTCTGTTTGGAGGCTTTATAGGATGAATTATATTATGCCAGGCTGAGACAGATTTAGTGTTTGCCAGGATTTTAAAAGTGTCTCTGTTTTTTGAGGGTTTTGAAGTTGCTTGATTTGAGTGGTTACTTCAGTTTATGTCCTAAATGTGTATTGGACTCTTGTATGTAAGAATGTATAGTGGTTTTACGTTCTTAGTCGATCAAGACCAAACTTTGAATTGATAGATTTTCTAGAATTGACCCTCAACTTTGGAAAACATTATGCAAATGACATCATATTTAGTCAAGTACCCTGTGTGTGTGTGTGCTAATGTGGTATGGTGTAACACACACTACCTCTGACACCTGCTTTATCAGTTTGCTATGTTGAACACTGCACTCAGTTGTCAGTCTTTCTATTACACCTTACTAAAACATATCTGGTATGAACGACACTGCAGGAAAGCTGGTCAGTTGAGTTGAAACTACTTGAACATTATTAAAGCTTACAGTGTGTTCCAATATATGAGCAATGTTAAACTAAGGATATTTAAAGTTTTTAATGTGCTCTTCTTTATATAAATAAAGTCAATCAAATACCTGAGCAAAATAATAGAAACACCTGCTATAAGGTACCGCAATACTTGGTGTCCCAAAAGTTTGGATCATAGCTCTGTGAAGTAAAACTAAACATTTTGCCTGAAGTTTAATTTGCTTTAATATTGTTAATTGATGATATGTTTATGTTGCTGTAAAGGACAATTAATTTATTTTTTGGTGTCACATTTTTAAATGATAAATTGTCCTCCCTGTTTTCTGTCAGTGGAAATTGAACATGAAAGGTTTTGAGCTGTCACTCAGAAAGTAAAGTCAACTCTGCACATATATAAATTGATAAATAAATACTAGATTAATGGAATACAGTGAGCACGAGTCACATGGATGGTGTCCTGTCTTACTCCAATGTACTCTCGACATAAATCCAGACCTTGTTCTCCAGATATTAGAGTTCATGAGTCGTTCATAGCCAATATTCCTTTGTTTGCACGTTCGTGACTGATGGGTTTCCCTCTCTTTATAGGCTGTGGTGGAATGAGCAGTGTGTGTGTGTTGAAGAGGAAAGCAGTGCTCTGGCAGGATTCATTCAGCCCCCACCATAGAACTACATCTCCCAGCATGCCTGTGGTGCTGAGCAGCGGAGGACATGCCCCTCCAACTGGGCAGACCCCTCAGGCCACACCCCCGAGCCAGCAGGTAACACACACTCACACACACCACCATTTCATTTGTCTAAAATCAGAGAGATGTGTCTGTGTGTCAGGAACATGTCATCACAACCTACGTGGTCACTCTGGTTCTGTTGACACTCAAATTTTTAAATTAGTATTTGGATTTTACTACTTTAAGAGTCATCAGCATAAAGTTCAACAACAGACGAACAGCTTAAATGGGTGTAAGCATATTCATTATCTAGTTAAAGAGGGAAGAGGTGCAGAGGAGATGGAGATACTATATACTGTGTCTATGCTGCCAACCACCATCAGCTTATCAGTAAACAGGATGACGTTCAGTGGTTGACGTTATCCTGTTGTATCAAAGATTGTTTCAGAAGTCTGAATTTGATCTTTTTCAAAAATAGTGTTGGGGACTGAAAGGCTTTACTGGCACAAAACGGTGAATAAACAGCAAACAAAAACAAACAGAAACAAAATCAGTATTGGACATCGGTGTCTGCTCAGAATTTCACAATCAATATGTCAATAAAAGAAGGTAACCAAACATTGACTTTCTTTTTAACAATAGGTGAAATAGTGAAGGTGCCCATAAGTTCAGAATAAGCTCTTTACTGCAGTGTGTTTCAGAGGGGGGGAAGATTCTTGAGTTGTTTTTCGTGTGGTAAAGAGAAAGAAACAATAGAAACCCTTGTGGACTGTCTTATCACCTTCTTTCATAGTCTTATATGTGGCGAATGCACAAAATGTGCATCAAGTTAAAATAGAGCTGACACTAATTGTAGAAACAACTCACAATCCAAGGCTAAGTAGCAAGAAAAATGGTTGATCAGGAGGTAATGTAAAGAATCTAGCTCTAGTTTGTACATATTTTGTTTAGGGTGACAGGAAAAACAAACTTGAATGCCTGTACTTCAGTGTTTAAGCAGCCTGATTGTCCAGCTTTTACCACATTGAAAGGTTTATTCTGATAAAACCAAGCTTCACTAATGGCTCTTACTTGAGCTGTTTAGAAATTTGATACGCATTATTGTATATATTTTATTTGCAGAATTCCACATTGTCTTTCAAAATTAGGGTGATGTGATATATCAGTACATAGTCTTCTATTTTTCCAAAAATTAGTACAGTGGCAATTAACATACATTCATTATTATCATTGCATTTTCTTGTGTACAACTTCTTAAATGTGATTTGCTGCTGCATTTCCCATTTTCATACAACTGTAAATTGAGTTTACATAGACTATAATAACTTAAATAATCACCCTGTGCTGTTCACTTGTAATGGGCATTGTCCATGTAGTAAGTGGTTGCTCTTACTTAACATGCTGGTTACAGGTTGGGTGCATGTGTGTAGTGGGTGATTAGAGCCGGTTGTTGTATGACTGCACGTTTAGGGGAAGTTTGTGTGTACCCTCAAAATGAGTAAGACAGGAAGTCAAATGTAAGCTTAACTGGTAAAAAGAAATGCTGCCTGTTATTTAGACATCCTTCAACCTTAGAAGAAAGGATGTGGTTCCAAAGACTTCAAACCTCTGTGGTTTCTTCATGTTTTTTAAAGACACATGGCAATTCCTTAATATGTACCCATGATATGCACAAAAATTAGTTGAAAATTTGTCAGAAGCAGCAAACACACATGAAAGACAAGACAGAGGCCCAGTTTCCCCCCCCAACACACACACACACACACACACACACACACACACACACACACACACACACGGCATTGATTTAATGCCTGTTGCATATTTTTTATATCCTTT
>JAPQRQ010000003.1:6516989-6527107 GCA_037367365.1 Apogon talboti
ACACACACACACACACACACACACACACACACACACGGCATTGATTTAATGCCTGTTGCATATTTTTTATATCCTTTTGCATTTAACAAGTAGAGTTATTTACCTATTTACTTACACTTCTGTTGTTTTGTATATTTGTTTCTGAATATATCTGTATGTTACGGTCTAAAAACATGGATGATCAGGTCTTCTTCAGTTGTGTAATGTCCTGTCACGATAATGTCAAACTTCCCGGTGGACTTGATGTCTGAAGAATCCTTCAACACACTGTGCTTGTTACTGTTGCCCGTAATTTCAGGATAATGTGCACATGTTTGTGTGTCTCTAAGGGTGTGGCGGGTGCTGGACGTTCCCAGGATGATGCCATGGTAGACTATTTCTTCCAACGGCAGCACGGTGAACAGCCTGGCAAACACCGCTGGCCCACTGGAGACAACATCCATGACAGCCAGGTATGTGTGCTGCTCACATGTTGCAATGTGTAGAACCGGTATAATAACGAGAGCTAATTTCATGTAACATTCCACTACTTGTACACAGAAATCAGGTCTGACTTCTATGTGATTATTTAATGCACAAGAAAAACAGTGATTTTTTTTTTTAGCTGTTAATTTCTTGCTGTACAACCTTTTTAAATTTTTTCTGTTTGTTCCAAGGGACAGGAATTTCTTTGTTTTTTATTAATTTGTAATTTTTACAGGTACGGTCCATGGATGAGCTGAACCATGACTTTCAGGCTCTGGCTCTGGAGGGCCGTGCAATGGGGGAGGTGAGACATCAGTGTTGATACTTGGGGACATTTATTATTAGTGACCCACTGATCCAATATTGCCGTTGTTATTTGAAGGAAACACAGATCAGTGCATGAAAAGCCACACTAGTCAGCGTGCAGAAAAACTAGTCCTTGCCAATTCTTTTAAATTCCAAACGTCGCCCTTCATTAATCTAGAGACTTGTAGTTCGAGGAAAGTCTGTTTTATTCCACCAGTGCATCGATCGAGTAGTTAGTCTAGTTTTATCTTGAACAGGAGCAGCTGTGG
The DNA here is from genome assembly GCA_037367365.1 of Apogon talboti. Taxonomy (NCBI): domain Eukaryota; kingdom Metazoa; phylum Chordata; class Actinopteri; order Kurtiformes; family Apogonidae; genus Apogon; species Apogon talboti. The sequence continues at coordinate 6,518,030 of JAPQRQ010000003.1, forward strand.
TGTGGAGAGAAAGTCAGATGAAGCTTGATAATTCTGCTGGAAAAGTCATACGTAGAGTCCACAAACCTACTGCCACCACTGTAAGACTGGCTTATATTTGGATTTGACCCCGCAGTACTGATTAAAACTTTTGTGCCTCATGGGTTACACTTTACTGTCCATTTATTGTGCAATTGTTAAAAACAACTCACTAACTCGGTTCATAGATGGATCCATCCATTTTAAACAGACATATATTAAAAGCGTTAAAGTTGAGTCATATAAGTACGGTTCTAAGGATCACATGCTGCATGGCGACATTTAACCTGAAAATGGCTGCTCTGTATTTAATGACTGCACCTGGCTCAATAGACATACTGTATGATGGATTCCCCTCAAACTTGAATAACAGGAACTCCAAGAGAAATGGATCGCTTGGTTGAAGGCCTTTGAGCAACAACCTACAGAGGACTTGAGGCATTGTTGTTCCAGAATGAAAAGCACTGAAAGATGAGAAGAGACTGGGCAGAGATGCTTTTTCATTTGAGCTAGTAGGATCATCTGTTGGCATTTGGACACAGTGTGTACTTAGAAATTCTGTTGTGTTGAGCCTGTGCCGACAATTAGTTTTAGCTTGTTAAACTAAGTTGTGTTTTCAAAATCTTTGTCATTTAATATGTTTTTACCTTAAAGCGTCTGGCTTTTTATTCAAAATAACAGATTCATTTAAAGACATTTTTATTCAGATGTCGGGAAATAAAATCTGCAGGTTGCGGCTGCTTGAAGGCACTGAAAATATTTACAGGAACAGTTTGAACAGCTCACAAGAGGCTGAGTGTACTAGTATGGGAAGATATGGAAGAAAAACCCAAGTGAGGTGATGGATGTTTGTCAATTAAAAGGTAGTGTTATCACTGCACAACTATGTTATTAAACAGATTTGTGTTTTGCTTTGGCACTTAAAATGCATACTGGTAATTTGAGGGTAAAAAAGAGCATTAAGTGCTTTAAGTCATTGTTGGTATCGTACAAGGCTTTGGCACTGGTCATATCATTTTTAATTGCGGTGTTTTTAAAGGTCTGCACCTGTTTGTTTGTTTGACCTGCTGCATGTTATGATGTTATAATGTGTGGCTGGGATATGCAGAATTTCACACTGGTGACTTTACACCAGAGATGTTGCTGAAGTTTGTTTGCACATGTGGTATAGGTGTTAAACTGTGGGCTCAACGCTGTCAATATTCCCAAACGTGGAGGGACTGGGCGTACTTGGAGCTCTGACTTTTTAGATTTTATACTCTGTTTTGTAATTCTTTTAATCTGAAAAGCACATTTTGCTTATGCTTGAAAAATGAACATGAATGAATGAATAACATGACTGCTCCCTTTTTAAGGTGGCCAGACATAGGCTTGCATAGCCAGACCTATCACTACACTTGAACACTGTCAGAGCTGAAGATAGGTCTGGCATCATCCATTAATCTGGAGCACAGAAAAACTCTTTGGCTGTTGGGTTAGTTTGTGTTCCTAGATGATGTGCACGGTGTGGCAACAGTGCCTTTGCAAATATGGTATTGGGAGAGCCTGTTTCGTTGGAACATTTGCACATGAAGTGAGCTGTGATATTAAAAACAAAAGAAAGATGCTACATAGAGACGCATGTTGTTTTCTAGACTTGCCATTTTCTGTGTGCAGTTGCCGCTCTCAGGTGATGGTGGTTCTTTCACCTAGTGAGGAGGACATGCAGACAAGAGATGCCAGCTGCCTCCATCATCATTATTCATTTATCCATATGGTTGTGATAGTGGTAATCATATAGTTACATAGATGGTAGAGGTTTCTATTATTGGTACTAACAGCTGCAATAGTAGTATATCCACTGTTAGTACTTGTATTTGGAGTAGTAGTATTAACACTTATGGGTATTTGTACTAGTTACTGGTAGTTACACTAGTAACAGCAGTTCAAGTTTTTAACAGTTGTAGTTCAGTTTGCTCTCTCTCTCTCTCTGAAATTTGATTGATTGATTGAAATAGGTGCCCAATGATATGATTGTTCCAACAGTAGAGTTTTTTTGTTTTTTTTATGCATTAAGTATTTTTCCATTTTTTCCTTTTTCTGTCTGTAATCATCCTTAACCTTTTTGTTTTCTCTCTGTTCTCCTGTGTCTCTGTAGCAGCTACTAACCGGTAAGAAGTTCTGGGAGACGGATGACTCTGGGAAGGATGGACCAAAAGGGATCTTCTTGGACCAGTGGAGGGACAGTGCATGGGGTGCCTCAGGTACCATGAATGCTACCCATCATACATCTGGCAGAAAGTACACACTAATGAACATGGTGGCAATTTTTACAAGCACATTATGACACCATTATAACAGTCACTGTCTGTTTGGAAATATATATATTTAGATTGAAATCACAAATCAAAAGCTGATGTTAAAGTAGAATCGCACTGATAAGACTTGAGATTTCTCCTGTATCATATTAACAGTACAACAAAAGCTGTGTTCGTGCATATCTGAAGCAGGCTGGCGCTTTACTGAAATGTTCTAGAAAGTGATACATGAAAGGTTATTTGTAGTTTAAATGCTTCCCATAGTTGAAAGAATTATGCAGCAGACAAACTATTCTGTGCTCTGTACTGTTCTACTCTTAGTAGTACTGGACAAGCAGGTTCTGGTGAATCTGTTTTCACATAGGACACTTTTTTTGGATGAGTAGCTTTAAAAAAAGAAATGCAAATGCAGTTTCATAAGAGAGAAAGACGCAGACATCCTTTCGAAAAATAAACCTTTTAGCTCATAGGAGAAAGTCGGTGGAAATGGATTCAGACATAATCCCCATCCTCCAGGAGCTGAGTGCATAATGGAGCCTTAGACCAGAAAGGAACAACTGCAAAAGAAATTTATTGGAGTTATAAAAGTTAAAATAATTGTAAAAACAGGAAACTGTAAGACTAATATTAATGTGTGAACTCAAGAATTAAATCAAGGAAATGATTCAGTGAGAAAAGCCAATAGGACTTAAGTGGTCCAGTAGCCTGTGTCCCTGTAGGTGGGGTAATGTTGTCCTGTTAACGACATGTGTTTTTTGGAAAATACTGTCATAACTGAACTATGGGCAGTTGTTCCCCACACGTGGACATAACCGAACACTGTTCTCCCACGGCAGATCACTCAGTGTCTCAGCCCATCATGGTGTCCCGTCGACCGGGGCAGGGTTTTCATGGTGGTGGTGAAGTTGGCGTGGGCTCGGTGATGTCACCGCGGTCAGAGAGTGGAGGGCTGGGAGTCAGCATGGTGGAGTATGTCCTGTCCTCCTCACCAGCTGACAAACTGGATTCATGCCTCCGAAAAGGACCTTATGTAAGTCTTCTATCACCAGAATTTTAGTTTTCAAGTCTATTTTCTAAGTTGTCATATAGTCGTTTATCTTTTGTGTCTGTTTTAGTTCAGATTAGTTTTATAAGGGCAAAAGTAGGTTTAGTTTTATTTTTGGCAAACTGACTAGTTTTATATTCACTTTTAGTTGTTTGTGTTGTGTACTTTTCACTGCTAGTTGTAGTCATAGTCATTTTTGCACATAACATGTTCTCATTTCCTTGCACTGTATGTTTTCTTGCTCTGTTATTCTTATTACTGAGCAACTTGCACAAAGCCTGTTGACCTTTGACCTGTAGCTGTCAAACAGTGACTGTTGCCTCTCAGGTTGTACACATCAGTTCTCTTCGCTCTTATGAAGTTAAACTTTGTGTTCCAGTTTGTGTTTCAGTTCTGTCAGTGTCACATCAGTCTGACAACGGTTTAACTCTTGTCTGTTTCATCACACAGGGACAAAGAGATGGAGAGGTGGAAGAGGAGAAGAGAGAGAAGCCAAAGGCAGCATTTGAAGGAGAGAAGCTGAAAGAGTTGACTGAAGGCGAACCTGATGTGATCAGTGATGTCATAAACCCTAATGGGCTACCTGTCCAAAATGGCCTCGATGTGGATGTCAAAGAGTTTGGGTAGGGCTCAAAAAGTCATAGAATTTTGTTTCTAGGGAAGCAGACACCTCATCTTTAGGCAATAAGGCTGGGTAAAAAAAATCATTTGGATCAATTTTATTTTAATTTTGTGTTGTCGAGTAATAGTGGATGAGATCAGTTTTTCAGAGCGGGACGGCAAGTACCTGACCAGGGTACCCCTGACGCCGAGGTGCGGCCGGCTCAGTCTCGTGGTCCTCTGAGTCTTGATCTCACTCGCAACAGTTCTTGCGCAGGAGGGGCGTGGAGGAAGGGTGGGGAAAACACCTCTGTGGGACGTGATAGTAATGCACCTTAATGCTAGAAGCCACCAGCCATAAAACAGAATAAAGATGACGAAGTAGTCTGCACTGAGCCACTGTAGGAACATGGCAATGTTTGTGTCCCGTTCATTATTTAAGAGCGGATTCAGCTATTTACTGCTGAAATTTCATATTTATTTCCTTTCTAATGTCAATATTGATAGCAGTATTGATGTGTTGCATGACTGCGGTAGTCAAATTATGAGGTTACAGCTCAAAATTGTACTTCGGTGTCATTAAATTAGTCTGAATCAAATCAATTAATACTGAATTGAATCGATATTGGATCAAATCGAATTGCGATCAGTTGATTCAGAACCTTATGAATCGAAATAAAATCGATTAAGGAAATTGGCCATGATACCTGGCCCTATTAGTCAAACTCTTCAAACACTTTTTTTGGTGTTAGTGTTGCTAGGAAAGCCACGCATGGACATGTAGAGTGATGTAACAATGTTCTATGTTCTCTCTAAACAACAAACCAGTTCTTAGACAGTTCAGAAGTTGATCCAACTCTGCATTGATACTAGCTGTACACTAACACTAGGTTTAAGTAGCAGCCTTCTGGAAGCCCTCAGATGCAAACTGAACTTGTCTTTTCTCTGTAGTCGTCCCCCAGGCAACATGCCGGCCCCAGGTCCCGAGGGCGATCTGCTCGGAGGCCCCGGGGGTGTCGGGGCTGAAGGCCTGACACCTTTGGGAGGTGGTGGAGGACCTAAACCCCCTGAAGACTTCTCTGGTGTAGAGCAGGGTGGTGTCACCATGGACCCCATGGAGTCTGTGATGGAGCCACTTCAGTTTGACTACAACTCCCAGATGCCCATGGACTCTGCGCCCACTGTGGGCTTATTTGATTACACTAACCAGCAGCAGGTAGGAGCAATAGGCAGAGAGTTTGAAATAAACATGGAGCTGAAACTTTCTATGACAGTTCTCTCATTAAAATGTGACTGACCCATTATGGTGTTTGCAGCTGTTTCAGAGAAATAATGCCCTGGCAGTGCAGCAGTTAACAGCAGCCCAGCAACAGCAGTATGCCTTGGCAGCAGCACAGCAACCTCACATTGGTAAGTATGTGCATGGGTTGTTAGCAGTAAAACTGGATTTCAGCATCTCATTTGTCAATTATGATGTATCGACACATTTGTGGCCTGACAGTTTCACTTAACTGATCCTAAACAGAAATCTGTCTTTTTGTGGTCATTATAACACCTAAATTTCAAGTTCATGTCAGGGGGAGGTAGTTTTACAAGAAATGGGAAACTGCAGCCAAATTATTTTCATATCGCCCAAACTGTTGCCATAACTTCAGATGAAATCAATGGAAAAAAAAACGAGTTAAGAAACCTCTGAAAAACAGGAATGTGATATTTATTTAACAATTCCAGTGACAAAACTGTTTTAAACCAATTTTAAGATATACTCGTTTAAGTTTCATGATAACCATTAAGTGTTGGGTTAAAATTTCATTACTGTCAGTGTCACTATTGTGAGAGAAATAAGTAGTGTTTTACAAGCCCCAAGAGTCAACTAGAAACTCTTGTTAGGGTCTAAGCTCACTCAGCACATTTAAAAGTGTTAAATCACTAGAGTTTTATATTAGCCATAGATTTATTTAATGGATCATTCTGTTGCCTTTGGTGCTGGTTCATCTTTTCCCTCCATGTGTTAACCAGGTCTGGCCCCAGCCTTTGTGCCCAACCCTTATATCATCAGTGCTGCTCCACCTGGGACGGACCCGTATGCAGCTGGACTTGCAGCAGCAGCTACGCTCGGTGAGACAGAGCAGGCTATATTAGCTTTAAAGGCTTTGGGGCCCATTTAGAAATATTTAACTTGTTATTCAGGGTTGTTAATGTTCCACAGCTGATGCAGAAACACAGACAGTTGTCTTATTTCACTGGCATTTGTTTGCATTTAGGTCCAGCAGTGATGCCTCCCCAGTACTATGGTGTGACCCCCTGGGGGGTCTACCCTGCCAACCTATTTCAGCAGCAGGCTGCTGCAGCCAACAGCTCGGCCAACCAGCAGGCGGCGGGCCAGGGTCAGCAGAACCAACAGCAGGTTAGTAGGCCGCCTGCCAATTGTACTGGCATGCTGAATGCCACAGGCTCAAGATGTTTCTGTCAGTGTTCTGCTTATGAACCAGATAAAATGTGCATTCAGTCTTTCTTACTGCTGCTGCTTGGCTCTTTAATCGGACAGCTGAGCACTGTGTAGATGAGCTAAGGAAATGTTTTGTCCTACTACTACGAGTTATTTACTTCAGCTCTGGTTATATACACTCTTGCTTGAATAACTTCTGTGGTCAGATCAAAGTTGTGTAAGTTTTTTGTCTCCCATTTCCTGTCATTGTTTGTATGTACTGTTCTGTTACTCAATAATTATAAGAACCATATATAATATAAATTTACATTTGTGAGATTCCCTCCAGTCTAAAACATCACATGGTTCCCATCTGGTTTTTTAAATTACATTTTTAGATGATGACAGTTAAAATATTTGAAATACCTGTGTTCTTTCTGTTTTTCTCTGTAAAGGTAATGCGTGCTGGGGGTAGTCAGCGACCTTTGACCCCCAGCCAAGGTCAGCAGGGTCAGCAGAATGACCAGCTGGTTGCAGCAGCAGCAGTGAACTCAGCCCTTGCCTTTGGACAGGGGCTCGCAGCAGGAGTCCCCGGTGAGTACGACACTCTGCACACTGGTTTCAGAGCTGTTGCATCAGTCCACAAAACCCCAATTAAATTAGCTGTTAGGGTTCCACTTTCACATGTCAGTTAACAGTGTGAAAGATGGAAATTAAAACTATTTTCTTTGTGAATATTTGATTAACTTTTAATAGACCAAAACTTTTTTTTTTTTTTTTTTTGCCAATGTTGGAATGGATAAAAACTTGAGTTTATAATGTAATTAAAATTCAAACGATACCTGTCCCAAGTTATTGCCAAATAGTAAGCATTCTTTACAAACTCGTGAAGTGAGTTGCTCAGTTAGTGAGAACTAATATTTACCTGTACAGGACATGAGGCTAAAAGCAGTTATGGTGCAATCTGAACATTCCTTTGTTGGATTATTGTCAGGTTATCCAGTCCTGGCTCCTGCAGCCTATTATGATCAGACAGGGGCCTTGGTGGTTAACACTGGAGCGAGGAGTGGACCTGTCCGCCTCATGGCCCCGGCCTCCGTCATCATATCTCCTTCTGCAGCACAAGCAGGTAACGGCAATGCACTTGCAGACAAAGATAAATGTGTCACACACACACACACACACAAAACAAAGGATCACACAATAGCCCCTTTTCCACTGCAGGAACTTTTACTTTACCAGGAACTTTGAAAAACCTCTGTACCTTTCCACTAAAATTCCTTTACCCAGGAAAGTAAGTTCCTGGTAATAAAAGTTCCAGAGAATCTGCTGGAAAAATGGGCTTAAAACATGTAATTATGAAACTAAGAAAATCTTCACTACACCTGAAAGCACATAGTTCCCTAGAGTCAGTGGTGTTTCTGTGGCATTAGAGAACAAACATTAAAGAAGGCTTGGGTTTATGTCCCTTTTTATGATCCTTTGTGGCAATTTTGATTTTCACAAATCTTAAACATTTAAAGGATAATAAAGTTATTGTTACTTTTTTAATGCTATTACTTTAGTCTTGCTTTTTAAATGTGTTAATGTGTTTTTGTATTGACCATGGTGAAACAACAACAATATAAAATCAATAAACACTAATACAAACTCTGCAGGTCTGTTAGACTATATCTGTGATATGTGGATGTTGTAGGTGGACTAATATTGTCTTCTCAGCTAAATCTGGATGTGCTGCTCCAGTGTGACCCATTCAACAACTTGACTTTCATTTTGAAATCTGCGTAAACCTTGCATCCAGTATTCATACTTCTTGTTTTGTCCTATTTTTCCCACGTTTGCCCTCTAGTTGCAGCAGCAGCGGCCTCCGCAGGTGGTGCCAACGGTGGTCTGGGTGGCGGGGCCAATGGTCCCTTCCGTGCTATGACATCCCAGCAGCCTCAGCAGCAGGGTGGCCCTGGCGGTGCTCTGGGTGGGAGCTCCTTCTACGGCTCATCCTCCCTCAGCTCCTCCTCCCAGAGCTCCTCTCTCTTCTCACAGGGTTCAGCCCAGCCCGGTCCAGGGTCTGCCTCCCTGGGCTTCAGTCAGCCTGCCTCTTCTTCTCTTGGGGCCACATTGGGGGCCACGTTGGGAGGCTTTGGGACTGCAGGTAGACCAATATGTACTGTACATAGTGTGTTCTATCTGCTAATTATGCTGACATGTCTCGGTTTTATGGGTTAAAATTCAGCTTCATGTTTAAAGGGTGCCTGTAGTGAATTTTCATTGCTGTTTCAATAGATCATGTATAATACTAACAGTTCCATCCGATAACTTACGTCATAGCCCATTTTCAAGTATGTGCGAGTACGAAGTCACTGCTCCGTCAGTCTGACACCAGTCTAAGATGACACATTATAGGGCAATGCTGGGTCCCTAGGACAGAAGCGAGTGCAAACCTTACGGCTGCACAAACAAGCGCAGAAATCCTGGAAATCCACTCAATCTTGTGTACTGACTGCTGCCTGTTTACTTGAACTCAATAACCTGAAATCAATGATGGTACATCACTTTTAGCAGCAATGGCTGCTCACCGTAGGTTCTGCCCCCGTGCGTAATTCCTGTAATAAAAAGGTCCAGTGCGGTGCATTTATGGCGACATGTTTATTGGGTTTTTTTTGTTTGTTTGTTTTTGTTTTGTTTTGTTTTTT
>JAPQRQ010000003.1:6527207-6544125 GCA_037367365.1 Apogon talboti
GGGGGGGCATTACTGAATTTGTGCCTCTCTTGCTTTTAAGTAATAAGCAAACCACAATTAATGTTGTAAACATGACCAGTACAGGTACACTTTAAACCAGGGGTGTCAAACACATTTTAGTTCAGGGGCCACATTCAACCCAATATGATCTGAAGTGGGCTGTAAAATAATAAGTGAAAAAAGTAAAATTACATTATGAAACTGTTTACATCTATAAAAATGTCCTTAAAAATTTGGATAACACGAACCACCTGAAATTTCTTAAGAAATCTAAGTGCAATTTTAACAATTTTATGACTCAGTTTATCATTTACACATGTGCATTACAACTTACACATCACAGTGGATCTACGCGCAAAATATTTAGCAACAGGCAGAATATTGGTAAAATTGCACTTACTTCTCTTAAGATATTTCAGGTTGTTCATATTAAAGTTATTCACATTTTCATTTTGTTTGTAAATGTTAATTTTTGTAATGGAATTTTACTTTTGACACTAAAACAAAGAGAAAGATTTGTAGTTGTTATTATGATAGTATTTCACTGGTCTGACCCACTTAAGATCATATTGGTCTGCATGTGGAACCTGAACTGAAAAGATTTTAACACCATTGATGGTTAATATCTTTAGTGTAATTTTTGCATCTCACAAATTCATCCCATGGGCCATATTGGACCCTTTGGTGGGCTGGTTTTGGCCCACAGGCTGTACGTTTCACATCTGTGCTTTAAGCAAGCAAAGCATAATTTGATTCTCTTCATATATTCTAATGTCCCATGTCTTTGTCCTCCTCTAGTGGCCAACTCGAGTGGTGGCAGTGGTTCTAGACGAGACTCCTTGACTGGCAACAGTGAGCTGTACAAACGCACCCCCTCCAGCCTCACCCCAATCGGCCACGGAGGCTTCTACAACGGCACCTTGGGCTTCAGTCCTTCCCCTGGCCCTGTGGGCATGCCCCTACCCAACCAGGGCCCCTCCCATTCTCTTACACCCCCACCCTCCCTGTCCAATCACAGCTCCTCGTCCAACCTTAATCTTGGTAAGTGTTTTCCTTTGAGTTAAGTGACTGAGGATGTTTATTGTGCCTGAGATGTGTGATGGTTGTTATTTTAGTCTACATGTTGTGATATCAGGCTGGTTAAATACAACTCATGTGAACTGGCAGAAAATACCTTTGCTGGTCCTATATAAGCATTGTTAAACATGTCCAGCACACAGCAGCAAATGCTTCTGTCTGACTCTGGCATCAGTTTAAAGTAGGTCTGAGTACATATTGAAGAAATTAAGAGTTGTAATGTTAAATGCTTACATGGAACCATTGTGAGTTCCTCTTCTGCTGTCACTCAGATACCACCAGCAACAGTAACCAACATACTCTATAAAGGTTTAAGAAGAATCTTTCAAAATTAAAAACGGCACAGAAAATGTATTCCAGCCCCTGAAACAAAAGCTTAAACTGGAAAGGGAGATATAGGGGGCTCTGATGCTTTACGCTCTGGCTTTACAGTCACAACAGTAGCTAACATCAGACTGTCAAAATTGACTTGCCTTGTTTTCAAATTTCAACCTGTATCACCCAACAGGGCACCTGTTGAAGTAAATTACAAAAATATTTCACAGTCAATTGCACATGCTACATTTTTAATAAGGAAAAACATTTCAGTATTGTGTTTTGTCTCAAGTTCATGAAGGCAGAAAAAGTGAGTCTTCAATAATGCTGAAAAATTGACATGTAATGTTTTTGTCCATTTCCTCCAAACCATAGTTTTAGAAGTTCAGTCGGTACAATGTATGACACCAGACTCATTATGAGTCCTCTTTACACTCTTTACTCGTTGAACAGTATTTCAGGATTGGGTCTAGTTACTTTGTGTTGCCTTATAACCCACTAATTTAATTATCACATGTTCAGTTACATTTTACCAAGAATATTTTAATTTGTTACAGTATTAGACTAAGATGTCTGTCATTAGATCAGGAGGCCTATGTATTGTTTGCCGTAGGGTTTGTATTTTTGCAGTTCTTACTTTAGTCTTATGGTTATTTTAGACCCTGGCATTCGGCTCAGAACCAGGTGACTCACTCGTCTTCTCTCATCACCCCCACAGGTGGCCTGACTAACGGAAGTGGCCGTTTCATATCTGCAGCCCCAGGAGCAGAGGCCAAGTACCGCAGTGCCGCCAGCTCAGGCTCCTCCCTCTTTTCACCCAGCAGCCAATTGTTTCCATCATCACGGCTACGCTATGGCATGTCAGATGTGATGCCATCAGGCCGAAGCCGCCTGCTGGAGGACTTCAGGAACAACCGCTACCCCAACTTGCAGCTCAGAGACATCGCTGGCCACATCATGGAGTTCAGCCAAGACCAGCACGGGAGCAGGTACATAGAAGCCCTCAAAGGCCAGAGAACACTGCAGAGAAATACAATGTACTGACAAACCTCTGATACCTCCTACTCAGTCCAGACCTCACAAATTCCTTTCATGCTTCATGAATAACTGTGGGGAGTATCAATCAACCACTGTGCAGATTTGACTGCTAAAAAGTTCATGCATACCTAATTGTAGAATTTCTTGCTAAATTGTACAGTGTATTATGGTAGGTATAGTGGTAGGTAATGTTCCCATATCATAAAATTTGGTTTAGGAAGGGTTTCAAAGACCAAACCTCATCACATTTGACGATTTTTTTTAATTTGGACCCTTCATATAAATAAAAAAAACAGCTGCTTCACATGAGACAGCACTTCAGCTGCACATTTCTACTGTAAAACTAAGATTTAAGGCTCAGAATGAGAGCATTTATTTGAAGCGTTAAAGGTCTTTAAGGTTTAGTGTATATGTTTTGGTGACCTCTATTGGTAAAGTTACCAATAACACTGCTCTTTCCTCACACTTGCCTACAGTGGCCACTAAAGACACAAAAGGCTGTTACTGGAGCCAGTGTCTGTTTTGTCCATTCTGGACTTTTTAGTTCCAGGGATATTAACTCCTGTCTACACTTATAATAACTGGAGGGTACTATCCCTTAACACTGGATGCCACCAACTGTAAAACTGAAAAAGAAGAGGGTGTCTGTTCTGAGCCAGTGTAGAAAACATGGCGGGTCAACTTGGTCAACTCGGATATTAGGAATTCATTGTCCATGTCTACATCTGTAGGTACTTGTGTATTTTTCTCCTCTCTTTTTGTCAGGTGCAGTCAGAGTAGGAGGAATTCAGTCACTTTGCACTGGAAATTGTCCTAATGGGCCTATTGTATTAATATTTTGTTTTATATTGATATAGCTAGACATTTACTTGAATAAGTGTGTGCAAATGTTTTTTTCTTAATGTGGAAAACATCCCACTTTGTCGTTTTTTATTTGGTAATATTTAAGTTATGTATATTGTTTACATTTGTTATGGTACAGGTGACATTTTATGTTTTGGCCCTTGAGTTGTATTTTGAAATAAAATGGACACAACAAAATAAACACTTGATTTTTTTTAAATTAGTTGTTTAGTTGACTGATCGAAAAATTAGTCTAAAGATTAATCTTTACAAAATTAGTCATTAGTGGCAGCACTAATCGGGAGTAAATAATTCCAGCCTGATTTCAGTCAATGCAGTACAAAAACAACACAAGTGAGAATGTGTTTCATGTGGTAGCCAATACTTGCAACATTGTGAGATTCACAAGATTCCAAGAAAATCCAGGTGATTTGCAACATGGCCTGCTCAGAATATATTCCAGAGACACTAAAGGGCATCTTCTGCAGAGGGAAAGGATTTGCCAAATCCTTTCTGGCAGACATGTTTCCACTGTTGGACAGTAAATAACTTATCACCCAACTGTGTTTAGTGTGTTAGAGCCTGAAGGCAAATCCAAGGAGTGATTAAACAGAAGTGGTGACATGAATTTGACCATTATTGTTTTCCATCACTGCCTAGTTTCAAGGTGGCAGACTTAACAACTATTCAGTATATGACCTCCAGAAAGACCGTGCACTGTCCTCTTATCAGTTGCTTGCACAAAGTACTTTGTTGCCTTTTATAAGCTGTGTTTTCATTGATAAGTGAGCATTGTCATTAATGTTTTCCCATCTCTGCGGCGCTCTGTGAACGAGTCCAGATACTTGCTTAATTTTGGGGCAGGGGATCTAGGGGCCACTCTGGGGTCCTGGTTTCTGGGTCTGTCTGAGTTGAACCAGTGGTGCCTCAGATACTCAGTCTGTTCCACTGAAACAGTCTATTAATACATGTGACGTCCAGTCTGCACATTCCAATATTTTCTCTCCTTAGTCTCTTCAACATCACTGTCCTTTTTTTATCTCTGCATTCTCCTGGCATCCATCACTTCACCTCACAGGCAGCTCGGTTCCTTCAGCGGTTCCTTTTTGTACTTTCTCCACTTTGAATCCCGTCTCCTTTTGTCTGACTGTTCCCTCAGGTTAAAGATGTATGAGCGCCTTTTTCACAGCCTTTGTTCATCCGTCTCACTTTATTGTTCTGATGTTTGTCTTCAAGTTCATCCACACTTTGTACATTTATTTTATACACCAAGAGGAGAAATTCTGTACATTTTCCCATGAGTTCAACCTGAAGCTTTAATCAAGCATATGTTCTTCCGTGAAATGGAGAATGGATATTGTTTACACTCCAGTGGTGTTGAATTGGTGCTTACAAATGTACAATGGATAACCAGTGTGCTTATCCTCCCTGTCTCTTCAAGATTCATCCAGCTGAAGTTGGAGAGAGCCAGTTCAGCAGAGCGCCAGCTTGTCTTCAGTGAGATCCTGCAGGCAGCCTACCAGCTCATGGTGGACGTCTTCGGAAATTATGTCATCCAAAAGTTTTTTGAGGTGTGTATATAGACTAACCTAGGGCTGCATGATTTTGGCCAAAAATAAAATCCCAATTTTTTTTTTTTTTTGTCCCCTCTAAAAACTCGATTTTCAATTTCGATTTCGATTCGGGCTAGTGGTGGCGTTTTAGCCAGCATGTCGTTTTTGTGTGCAGCCCACAATGCAACGCACTGCTCCCACTCTGGTGTGTGAAGATGTTTGAGGTGCTGAAATAAGTTGTTTGTGCGGAGTTTGCAGTGAGGAATGGTTTGGTCTTCATCGGAAACTTCGAAGTCGTACCAATTCCATAGAACCGACTTGGTCTTGCTATTTTTAGCCACAAACTTCTCACTCTCCTTAGCAAATGCCATTATTGTACTGGTGTGTGGAGACCAAAGACTGTGGAGAGCGCTCTCACAGTTAGGAGGAGGAGCCTATGGTGGCCCGGAGGTGCGTGGCCCAGAGACGTGAGAAAGATGAAATTGATTTGATGATTACCCTTTTTAAAAAAATTGTCCTAATTAAAAAATCCAATTTCGATTTAAAATCAATTAATCTTGCAGCCCTAATAGAACCATTCATTATCACAAGTGCTCAAGAATTTAAATTGGGATAAATTAGGCTAAAATTATGAGAAAATATTATCATATAATTTTTTTCCTGTTGATCAATATCTATTTATCACAATATAAACCAGTATTGATGGCGCTGACAGTTGAAAGATTATCCTGATCATTACTGTAGCCTGGAGAACCAGGTTCATTAACCATGGATATCCTTTTTATAAATAAGAGAAAAAAATATAAACTTATCCATTTAATCCATTTTAGTATATATGTCTGGATTTACAAGGTGTATTTAAATGCATCTGTTGGCTCTTACTTGTTTTGTCACTCAAAAAGATGCAAATTTCAGAGGGGACCTGAACACCCCATGACTGTGTGTCTGTCAAATTCTGCCACAGACAGTAGCCAGACAGAAGCAGAATGTCTCAAAATGACACCAAAACACAGTACAGAGTTTTTTTTACTATGTGGCTATATGGGTAATTTTATAAATAAGTGACCCATAGCTTTCTGAGATTTACTCACCAATATGCATGTCATGTGGAGCTTCACAGGGATGAAGACTTAAGATGTCCAAAGTAAGGATATTAATATTATCACAATGCTAATTTGAAGTTATTTCATTGCCCGGGCCTATAAACTTAAAATTGTTTTTAATTATTTAAGGTTGTGTATAGCATGTTTTTTTTAAATGCGTAGCACTGTCGCCTCACAGGTCCTGGATTCAATTCCCCAGGGGGACCTTTATGTGCAGAGTTTGTTCTCCCTGTGTCTGTGCGGGTTCTCTGCGGGTACTCCGGCTTCCTCCCATCATCCAAAAAACATGCACTAATAGGCCAATAGGTTGAGCTAAATTGCCCATAGGTGTGTGTGATTGGTTGTTCATCTCTATATATCAGCCCTGTGATGAACACATCCAGGGTGTACCCTCCCTTCGCCCATAGGTAGCTGGGATAGGCTCCAGCACCCCCGCGACTGTCCCGAGGTTCTGAAGATGAATGAATGAATGTACAATGTTTGTGTGTTCTAGTTTGGCAGTCTGGACCAGAAGCTCGCCCTGGCAGAGAGGATCCGAGGTCATGTGCTGTCTTTGGCCCTACAGATGTACGGCTGCAGGGTCATTCAGAAAGCTCTGGAGTTCATCCCTTCAGACCAGCAGGTCATTGTAAGTATCTATGGACTAATTCCCACTAGACTTTTAAGTGGTGCGTGACAAGGGAAACAGACTGTATATGTTAAAGCTGTTGTTCCTTTGCATTAAAATGATCCTAATCAACTGTGCTGTGATTTCTTTCCTTATTGTAAGAAAAAGATAATGCCCCAGTGTCTCAACTCAAAAGCAGCCCTACTATTTGTATGCTCATAATTCAGCTGTGAATGAGCGTGTATTGCTCCTGGATGACTAATTTCTGTTTATACAGCAGAATGCTGCATCGATAAAGAGGTGCTCTCTTCACGCTGAAATGGCATATTTCATCTACATTATGGGTTTTATGTTGGAGCTGCTTCGTGCAGCAGCAGGTTCCTTGCAGGCACTCCATCATCAACGATGAATGAGGCTAATGATACCACAGTTTATATGCAAATTTTGAACCGCAGGTGTTAAGATAAATCTACGTGAATATCAACAGGAAATAATTTTGCCTAAATTCAGAGGTTTTGGGAAAGACAAGGTTGTCTGAGAGGGAGAGGTACATCCATCTCTCCTTAATGGACAACAATAGATTTCTCCTGGGCAATTGTTCAATGCCCAGTGTTATTTGTTGGGCTTTGAGCCACAGTGAAAAATGAAGGAGCAATTGGAAAGTGCTTTCAGGCAATATTTGATTTCTCTCAAACAATTACATGTCCCTCTCCACATTCTGCCTCGCTGTTGCTTTCTCTCATTCTGGCCTCTCTTCACTTCCTCCCTACAGAGTGAGATGGTACGGGAGCTGGATGGCCATGTGTTGAAGTGTGTGAAGGACCAGAATGGCAACCACGTGGTGCAGAAGTGTATTGAGTGTGTCCAGCCTCATGCACTGCACTTCATCATAGACGCCTTTAAGGGACAGGTGGGTCCCCGCTGTGAATGCAGACTAAATATTTCCACATTCAGTCACTCTGAAGCGTCGCAGAGCTTGGATGACATCCACACACACATTCACTTGTGTACACACACACTGTCACTGCCTTAAGGCAGCAAGCATATTGTCACTGCCGAAATACATAGACACAAATATTCAGTCCTTTCCAGGGACAGGGTATGTTGTCATGGCAACAGAAACCTCAGCCCAGTGGCACCAGCCATCTTCTATCCTGTAGCTAAATGTTACATTAGCATAAAGTGTTTAAAGAAAGATTTAAGGTGCCCGTGTGTGCCTTTTGTTAAATGAATGAAGGGTATTCGTTTTTAGATCTCACTCAGGGTTTGGTGTAAATCTCACCATTGGTGCGAGTGTTTTTGTTTTTCACACATTTGCATATTGTGTAATAATCCAGTGGCTCAGATTTGTTTATGTAGCTGAAAGCATGTCAGGAATTTGCTTTCACCTTCCCTGCAGGGGTGGGCTGGGTGTGCTAAAGTATGCCTCATCATGTAGCTTAAAAACAAGCTAGACCTCAGACATTTTCTCTCTTTCAGAACACTAAAGAAATCACTATATATATTTTTTCCTTGACCAAATCCATTTTTACATACAATAAAGACATTTGCTGCATCATGAATGAGAGCAGCTTGACCACATGTATTTATGCATTAGGGACACAATGCTACAGAACTGTGTGTGGAATTGGTAACAATGTGCAATCATGTGTTTCTCACAGGTCTTTGCCCTCTCCACTCACCCGTATGGCTGCCGAGTCATCCAGCGCATTCTCGAACACTGCCTTCCTGAACAGACGCTGCCTATACTGGAGGAGCTCCATCAGCACACAGAGCAGCTAGTGCAGGTAACGCACACACACCTCTTGAGTCTCTGATGTCTTTCCACTTCAACCTGTTAATGTTTTTCAGCATACAACGCTTTGTGCTGGTTTGGAATAAGCTTCTGTCACTGCCTCCAGATTGTGGCTGCGTTTGTGTTGACGTCAGAAGCACCAGCTGGTATTATCACATTTTGATTAATGTGTCTGTGTGGTTTGTTTCATGTAGGACCAGTATGGCAACTATGTGATCCAGCACGTTTTGGAGCATGGCCGAGCTGAGGATAAGAGCAAAATAGTGGCAGAGATCAGAGGCAATGTACTGGGACTCAGCCAGCACAAGTTTGCCAGGTAAGTCCACAACAATCGCACGGCTTCTGTTTTATCTTCCTCCTGTTGGTTTTGCTTTCGTTTCTCCAGAAGTGAGCCACATTTAAAGGTTTTTTTCCCGTTATTGAAACTCACTGGTGTGTTCACCACTTCCTCTCTGTCCAGTAATGTGGTAGAGAAGTGTGTGACCCATGCGTCTCGGGCAGAGCGGGCAGTGCTGATCGACGAGGTGTGCAGCCTGACTGAGGGCCCCCACAGTGCCTTATACACAATGATGAAGGACCAGTACGCCAACTATGTAGTGCAGAAGATGATTGATGTGGCCGAGCCCACCCAGCGCAAGATCGTAATGCACAAGGTAGGTGGAGGAAAGAGACGTGTGTTACAGTGTTTCCCATTAATTACTTGGGCTGGGGTGGCCTGTTATAGTCTGATTTCTTCCTCTGTGGTTTCATTACGAACATTGAATACCTTTAAACTTCTGATCATATCATTAAAATATCTCTAACTGGTCTTTTACACTAATGGCAGAACATCTGTGTACAAGCAGGACTACTGCACGGTCGCATATCTGCAGCCTCCAGGAGCTCAGTGAGTGCTGCAATTCTTTACTGTGGCAGCAGAATGTATCACAAAAGCTCCTGTAGGTTAAAGTGGACTGACCAAGCAGTGGACGCGGATATCATCAATACTGAAATGATAAAAAGATTTGTCCCCTTTGTAGTAAGAAAAAATTGCGCATGAAAATGAGTCGTTGGATACAATGTGTGAAAATGACGTATGAGGGGAAGGGAGAGTTCAGGAATGCAGACTGATTCATTAAGTGTATCACATCATCCTTTCATAGTAGTGCAAATAAACAGTCTGTTGCTTTTGTCTGGGTGAAAAACGGCTGCTTAATTATATCTCTGTGGCTACCCTCAAAGTATAATGCCTGAAAACCAGAGAACTGACTTGATTGTATAATGGGGCTTAAGAAATCCCTCACATTTGAAAACAAAGGGCTCGCCATGCAACACCATGGTCATTAAAGATGAGCGGCTGAATTTGTTTCAGTCAGTAACTACTTATTCAGCTACACAAGTCACTAAAGGGAAGAAAAGGCAGCTTCGCATGTCCTTGAGCCATCGACCAAAACCCATCACTTACGTGCTGTCACATCAAAAGACTCATTCTTGCTCGTGTCACTGGTGTCATTGGTTTCCCCAGCAACGACACAGAGGCTGATTGAGATGCCACTGATCATAAACGGTCACTCCAGCTTTGATGCAGACAAAAAACAACTTCAGTCATAGTTGGTGTAGGTACAGGTGAAGGGAAAAATAACCTCATTTGAGTCTATATTGTGTTTTGTGATACTGTATTGATTCTCCTTTAAGAAATAACTTGCGTGCAAAGATTCATGGCAGTGAATGGATGGTTTTGTGCTATTTTTACACTGACCGCTATGTAAATGGATGAGCAGTTAAACATCCAGTATGGAAGATTTAGGAGGATTTAGGCATCTCAGTACGAAGAGAAAGAGTCCAAAGAAGGTTATTAATTCCACTGGGGAAACTCAGTCCTCAGACCCTCTGCCATAAGTGTAATACTGGTTTATGTTTGGACCTCCTAAGCTCCATGTGAATGAACACTTAAATGACTGAGAAAGGAGGACTATTGTACCCGTCTTGTCAAAAAGGCCTACACTCTACTCTGCCAATACAGTTACCAATGACTCTACACCACCAGAAATGAAGATGTTCACACTTAGACAGTCTAATAAAGGCCAGTAATTATATTCGGGGATATAATGGTTTTACCCCAAAAGCTGCCACAGGATCTGCCGCTGGCGGATATCCTTTATGTGAACGCGATAACTAGGACAGATTTGGTTGGATTTCTTATCCCTTGTAACCAACATAGGGGACCCCTGATGGAAGAACCCTATCGATTTCAGCTTCTGTATGAGTATTATACATCATCCAAATGGGGCGCTTTAGGTGAAAATCAGTTTTTTGGACATAAATCAAGCAATAATAGGCCGATTGAGATTAGATTTGGTTCATATTGATCTGCTTACAACTGTCCATTTTCTGGCTACCATCCAGAGTTCATATGGGGTCATTTTCATTCACTGGGTGGAGTTTTGTGTGGAAAAACTGGTTCTCTGACCATTATTCTGCCACTATCAGATCGATGTAGCTCAAACTGAGTTCATATCGATTGTCTAACAGTCATCTTCATGCCACTACCATGAGTTTACATGGTGTCATATTTTGACACCAGGTGGTGTGTTTTTTCCTAATGGTTGGGGGAGCAGAGGATTGGGGAGATTTCAGGGATATACCCTTGCTGTATGCCCACGACAGCATAGGCCTCGGTCAAATATGCAACTCAGTTAATTGCTTACTTGTACAAAACAGATCTCCTCTTATACTACCCACAAAGGGTCTACATTTTGGAGTTATTTGTGCTACACACGCAATAGTTTTTACCAACCTAGTGGTGTATAATAGTACATTTGTGCTTTACCACCCTTTTTGTATGAAGAAGAAAAAAACAAACTGTGCATTTCAGTGTATATTATTAGCTCCATGGTTGACATGAGACGATACATAGATTTTTCAAAATAATTGATTAAATTGTCACATTTCATTAGCCTCACAGCATGATTGGCCAAGTTATATTTTTTCCAGATCATAGCTAATGATGTAAAATGAAGGAGCAGTGTTAGGAGAGTAAAGTTGTGCAGGTATCACAATTTGGCCAAAAATATGACTTAGGCAGTTATCCTATGAGGTTAACAATATGTATTTATTTGTGTAACAAAGGTAGAAA
Organism: Apogon talboti; assembly: GCA_037367365.1. Taxonomy (NCBI): domain Eukaryota; kingdom Metazoa; phylum Chordata; class Actinopteri; order Kurtiformes; family Apogonidae; genus Apogon; species Apogon talboti. The sequence continues at coordinate 6,538,654 of JAPQRQ010000003.1, forward strand.
TGAGTGTTTAAGGCCGAAGCTAATGTTTATTTACCACACAGTAGCAGGATCAGTCTTTTCCATATAGTTGGACATCTCACCTGGTGGACATTGACCGACATTGAGTTCCAATCCAATACCAAAGCCTGGAAACTGGTATCAGGATTAGAAAAGCCAGATGAGTGCATCCTTACACCAGTTGACACTAATGTTGCAACTTTGTCATGCAGATTGTTATGTGTTTATACAATGACCTAAAATTTGATTCAAAATGTTTATTGCTTGGTTACATTATCAGAATATAACACAATGTATTAAATCATGACCTCTGTACACATTTATCACCAGACTCCTAGATGTTACACCTAATATCCCATTTGAAAAACCTGTTTTGTTTGTCCCTACAGATCCGGCCTCACATCTCCACTCTGAGGAAGTATACATATGGAAAACACATCCTGGCCAAGCTGGAGAAGTACTACATGAAGAATGGCGTTGACCTGGGTCCCCTCTGTGGTCCTCCTAATGGCATCATGTAAACCCCCACCGTGCCCCACCCCTCCAGTCTGAAATCATGTCTGACACCTGATAACCCCCCCCCCTTTTTTTTTTTTTATTTACTGTCCCCTCCTCGCTGTCATGTGTCTCAGCCCCGCCCTTACTGACCCTTCAGAAGGCATCATTCCCAATTTGCCCCTTGAATCTTACTCACCGAGGACGCTGAGTACCCCTCAATCCCCTGTTTCCATGACAACCTGTCAGGAGGAGCCTGTTGCTACAGGCAGCCTTAGTTCAGAATTTGTCCGCCCCTCCCCCATCCGAGCCCAGACCTGCTGAACTGGGAGAGGTAGGGAAGGAGAGCAGGGAGTGGAGAGAGGTGAGACCCGGTCTGCTCATCCCTCCACTCCCACCTTTTGTTTGTTTGTTTTTTTTCTTTGCATTTCCTCTTTAAACTCGAAAATCATTTCACTTTTTGCTACTGCTGCACACACAATCCTACTGTCCCCTGCTCCCATCCTAGCTATTTACCACTATGAGATGGATCGAGTATTTAATTTGTCTGACGTCACAGAATCATAGGCAAATACACACACGCCATCAGCTAACCAGCAGACAGATCATTTAGCATGGGAGATTCGTTTTCTGGTCTTGCTTCTATAAATATAACGTGTATACTTGGTGTAGACCTTTGCATATATATATAAATATATATATAAAACTTTGTAGTTTTTCTGGTTTTTGATGTTGAATCTGTATCTATAATGTATCCTAGTAGTGACCACATACTTCTGACTGTATAATTGTACATTTGTAAACCCTTGTAATGTAAAAGTGCTTTACCACCCTTTTTGGTATGAGAAAGAAAAAGAAAAAAGCTCACTCTAAAAAAAAAAAATCTTAGAAAAAAAAAAACCTGTGCATTTCAGTGTATATTCTCACCTCCTTGGTTGTGACATATGAGTTGTTGTATATTGTAAATTGTAATATCAAATTTTTGTTTTGAAAAGCCCTTTCTATACAGCGTAGTACTTGTACAAAGACTCGCCACGCTTGGTTTTATCTTTATCTTGTCACTGCTTAACTTAAAACGTCAAATCTCCCACTGACCCCCAATTGGACACGTTCTGTTAGACTTAGTGGTGTCTTCTCATTTATGTTGAAGATTTTCTTTTTTTTTTGGATGTTTTTTTAAGATCTTTTTATAGGAATGCTTTACCCCTTGAAATGTATCATGTGTAAGGGTTTGCTGGCTGGGTGGGCTAAATAACTTTTACTCATTTAACCCGCCCTTCCACACCCCAGATTACCCATGAGCCTTTAAGGGGTAAACCCTGGATTGTACAGAGGAGATTTCTTGTGTTTTCTGGCATTTCTCTAGTGCTGTAAGTGCTGTATCATACTGTCCATGTCCTTTTGGGTGAGAGAGGCAACCCGCCACAACGCGGTGTACATTTGGAGCAGCCTTGTGTATATTTACTACGAGCACACCTGTAACCATATGTGTATAGTTAACAGAACCTGTGTATGCTTATTGCCTGGGCAACTATTTTTTGTAACTCCTGTTGTAGATTGTCTCTAAACAATTGTGTGATCTTTATTTTGAAACCAAACTGAACAAAAAAAACTTTGAAAATTTAACTGTCTCAGGTGTGTTTCATTACATATTGGGTTCACTTGTACATGTGGGAGGGGAAAAGAAGATGAGCTGCTGATGCTGCGTTTTTTATACACCTTGTTAAAAAATGATTTCTTTCAGCCATATAAATGGATTTATGCTGTGACATGGCTGCAGCTGAATAGCGTGGGTCAATAAAGGGAGGGGAGTTTGGACCTGATGCTCAGTTTGCTCCATAAATGTGACTAATGAGGCTGGAATCTTTGGATGGCATGACCCTAATGGTAACTCTTGATCAGTGCCATGTTACAGTAATGACTGCTGCCAGTAAACAGTTAAGTTTGAGTCGTGAGAACTAATAACGGAAGCTACGACTTTTACCAGCTCTCCCAGGATACAGGTAATTGCTTATGTGAACAAGCTTGGATAAGCAGTATTAAACAGGGTGAGATTAAGTTTGAGGAAAAGGCTGAAAGAATGTGATTGCTCCTTTAAAAAAAAAAAAAAAAAAAAAGTAACAGTTCTGACACCAGATTTTAACAATCTACACAGTATTTCTAAGATAAGTGTCCCATCAAAGCACAAGTTTTATGTTATCCATTTGTAGCTTTTAAGGTGAAAACAAAAGGCATTTGCTCTTACCCGTCTGTCCTGTTTGGAGAATACTGATCTGGAAAGGAAACAGGATGTTACTTTAAAGAACAACATCAGTTTGGGTGTGATGGTGGTGGCAGTAATCCCAGGGCTTTATTGTCAAACGATAGACAATGGTATAAACAGGAAAGTGAAGATGTGGCATTGATTTTTTTTTTCTTTAAAGCCACCTGTAAAGTAAGTGATACTGCAGTGCGGGATACTTGAACCCATAGGGCTGGATTACCAACAGTAGCAAATGACAACTGCCCCCAAGGATCTACATCTACCGTGTGTCAATGGGATTGGTTTCTAATGTGTATGCAGATAACAAAGGGCCTGGTGGGTCCTGTATCATGTCTTATTTATCTGCCATGTAATGGACCTGTGTTGAGAGCTACATGATGCACTTTTATTTGATTAAATCTGTGGTTACATAAACAGTTCAATAACCTGTCTATCACAACATTCAAGCTCAATAAGGTAATGATATAAAGCACACTTAACCCTTAAAGACCTAGACAGCCACCATTGACCAAAAGCATCTACTGAAAGACTAATCCTTTTGATAAATAATGGAAGTAAAATGCAGTTTCTCAGCTTTTTATCTTCATCTGATATGACCCATTTGGATGATTAGAGGCTGTGTAGTGTATGTTGAAACTGTCATCTGCATTGTTTATTGACCAATAAAACCCATACAGTATGATATATGACAGCATTTTTGCTTAAAAGGTAACGTTTCCTCCGGTTTTCTCAGTTTGGATACATGATTTGAATTTACTCCGAGGTTTTATAAACATCTACATGTTCAGTGGATTAAATAGAGGAAAATACTGTTTTTTTGCTGAAAGATGCAAAATGCAGAGATTAATATTCTGAGAAATGGCCATAAATCACTTAGGAAAGGTTAAATGTAGAGGAAAAAATAAATAAAATCAAGTGAGAAACGCCTCGGATAGCCTATCCAGTCTTGTTTCATAATAGCCTGCTGGAGCTACTATAACATTACCACAAAGCGTTTAAAATGTCACTCGACTGAATAACCTTGACTGAAGACTCACACTTACTCTATTTCTTCAGATATCAGTAAATCTGCAGTTTGTTGAGGACAAGGATGAATCCCTGGTGGCAATGTTCATATAACTTAGCTAAGTCATGATAGCTTTCAAGATAAACTTAACTTTTATGTCAATTTCAACAACCTTGGCTGTTTTAATTATTATAATAAAGCAATTATATGACATCGATTTTGATATTATGTTACCCGTTTTATTAAGGAATTGTTCCGCTATATAAGCCTAATTAACCGTATACTGTTATTTTGGCCTAGCTGCTAGCTTAACCGCCTGGTTACGAGGCGACACAGGTAGGATAACAGTCGAAGTAGCGCATTAATATTAATATCCTCTTACGTACGTACAGGTGTGGGCTAAAAAAAAAACCCGTCTGTCCGTGACTCAGCCAATCACCGTTCAGCACCGAGGCCGCGCGCTAAAAGCAGTCTAACAATGTCGCGCGACCAGCTGGAGCTACATGAATAGAAGTAACGAACCAGAAGCGGCCATAAATAAACGACCCACGGTGAGAAAATGTACGTGTAGCTGTAGAAAGTATACATAGAAGAGGCCGTGTCGGTGCTGCGGGTGTCTGAACGAGCTGCAGGGGGCATCCTCGTCCTTGCTCGTGGAGACACCCCCCCCCAACATCCCCACCACCTCTTTGAACACACATATAGCCTAGCATATTCTCTCTCGCACACACACACACACACACGCACGCGCGCGCGCACAAATACCCTCCTCCTGCCAGACTCCCAGGCCAAGCAGCGTCGCCATACGGAACATCCTGCCCTCAGCGGAGAGGGGGAGGAGAGAGAGAGAGAGAGAGAGAGAGCCCGAGTGTGAGTACACGGAGAGAGGGCAGAGAGAGGCACGGTGTGTATTGGAAAAGAGAAAGAGAGAGAGAAGGAGAGAGGGAGAGACGAGGTCTGGTGTCTCCCGGTAGTAAATCTATCAGGTCTCGAGCACAAAAACTCGGAGGAACAGACAGTGTGCAGAGGAGGCCTGGGTACTAATCCCGGTTTGCTGGTGAGCGGGACTAGTAGTAGCAGCAGCGCGTGAATCCTTGGATTAAAACCCCGACTAGAGGACGGACGGATGGTCGTGCGGACGGGAAGCAGCAGCGGCGCGCTCTGAAGTTGGTCAGACTAACCAACCGCAACAGCAGGAGCAGCAGCTTTTGTCCCCCTTCACCCAAACCTCCCCGAACCCCCCGTGAAAGGCGGCGGAAACAGCAGCACCAGCAGCAGCGGCGGCGGCACCGTCCGGGAGGCTGCTGTGCCCGCGCACCCCGACTATGAAGCTGCCTTGGGTAGTACTGGCGCTGACGGCGCTGGTGGTTCACGCCGCCACGGTAAGCACGAGCCTCTCACACATCCTTTGTTAACCAGGGAGCTGTGGTGCGCACAGGAGCTCGGGCATTTTAGTGCATGTGTGTATATGTGTGTGTGTGTGTGTTTGAGAGAGAGGCGCTCTATCATTAATGAGACAGATACGGTCGGTGATCGGTAGGAAATCCTGCACTCGACCTACATAGCCTTAGTGGCCGTCCCTGACTCCCGTTAGGGGGGCTGGCGGCTCCCATGCACCCCCACCCCCCACTTTTACACACACACACACACACACACACACACACACACACACACACTAGCCTTTGTGTCTCTCAGACGGGGTTTATTGTGG
>JAPQRQ010000003.1:6544225-6573141 GCA_037367365.1 Apogon talboti
ACACACACACACACACACACACACACACACACACACACACACTAGCCTTTGTGTCTCTCAGACGGGGTTTATTGTGGCCTGTGCTCCAGAGTCAGGAGGAGTGTGTGTGCGCGCATGTGTGTGTGTTGGTAATTAGCGGGTAATCTCTAATTGAGCTTGATTACGGGTCTTTACGCAGTGCCTCGGTATGTGGTGTCTGTGTCACCAGCTCACATCCTGCCGTTAATTTGTGGGCTCCACTCATACTGCGGCTTTAACGACTTTATTACCGGGTTAGTCGCCCTATGGGATGCGCGTGCGTGTGTGCGTGCATGTGAGGAGACCGGCTGGTGAGATATTAGATGTCCGATCTCTAACCTGTGAGGTGAGGGCTTAGATCAGCTTTATTCTCCATCCTACCGGGGGCATCCTCCTTCCCCGTTATAACCGGATGTGTGTGTTTGTGTGTGTGTGTGAGCGCGCGACAGTGTGTTTGTGGCAAAAAGTGGGTGGGGTAAGGACGGAGGGAAGTTAACGGCGATGCGGTGAGCGAACGAAAGCCTGCTCGGAATGATGTCATCGGGAATCGCGAGGAGAGGGAAGCTGATTAGGAATGCGCGAGCCCCCACCGGGCTCCTCGCTCCACACACCTTCTCTCCGGAACCATCCACGCCGAGATTCACGCACCCCCCCTCCTCCTATAACACGCCCACACCTTCCGTTACCGATTAATCCAGATTTATCCTATGAGGAGGAGGTGGACGGAGAGATGGGTAGAAACTGACTGAATCATTGAGAGAAACGGGAGCAAGTTGTCTTCCAAAAACGCACATCATCTTCAAAATGTTAATCCACGACTCCTGTGATTGTCCCAACACTCCCACAGATACTTGGTCTGACATTCACCAAATGCATATCTAATTGGGGCATTTACCATGTCCATCCTGGAGTTAAGGAGTCTTGTCATTCATTCTCCAGAACAGGTTACTCGGTAATTAAGAGCAAAATGTCCATATGTATAGAGGAAAAAACAGTGTGATGGTATAAACACCTTACTACCTCATAAATAATGTAGAACCCAATGTGAAGTGTAATTCAAATAAAATCCACAGATCGCTATGTCCACAGTTATGTTCAGGAACATTACCATTAGAACGGCAAGATTGATGCTGCTCCAGAGGGGGACAGACTCTGTTTGCCGTCTGAGCTTGGTGAAACTGAAAATGAGGCCCATTTTTTTCTTTTACTTTATTGTCATGTTTATGAGCACATATGGGATGTACTTTTTGGTTAAAAAAAAAACTAACCAAAAAAGAACACCTCCTGCTGTTGTGTTTCTGAAAGATGTGGCAGATTTTGTTTGCAGAGTAACGGAGAGACGGTAGAATGTTTAGTTAGAGACTGAGCTATAAATGAACCATCTTGTAAATGACCTTTTAATGTTCACTCTTTTCATGGAACTTTTCATGAAGTGTAAGATCCAAGTGCATGCATTAGTCTTCATTTGAAAGGGAACTTCTTGTAGTTTCTATGTTTAATAAGTGGCTGAAACAAATCCCAAACCACATCAGTTTAAACACAATTTAACCCTGGAAACTCAAGACGTACTGGGAACTTGGATGACACAAAAATATTTCATCCTGCTAAAATAGTAAATCACAATGTTAACATTAGACACAACACAGACCACTGATATTCCTTAAACTTTGCGTCTGTGGGGCCCCTTCATGTCTGAGGCAGTTGTTGAATTTGGATGAATGGCTGCTAATCCCTCCTGGTCTTTATCTCTTGAAAGGGATGCAGTATTGGTGGATTTGTGTCAATTTCTTAGATATTTGTTGCATCTGGCTACTTCTGCTGTGACCCCACACTGGTTTTGGCAGAAATAATTGACATTACACTTAACTTTACACGCAAACACACACACACACACACACACACACACTCACACACACACACACACACACACAACCAGATTATTTCTGTGACAGTCAATCTTTGCCAAAGATCCTTGGCCTCGTACTGACCTAATCTGTCTTTAAGTCCACAGATGGAGACAGGTGTGACACACACACACACACACACACACACACACACACACACACACACACACATACACACACATTGTTACTTCACTAAGCACTTAGATGGATGCAGGTGTCAGTGGAGGAGGTAACACACACACATAGATGTCAACAGACTCATAATTGCTGGGTTCACCTCAAACAACCCAGGCCTTGGAGACACACACACTTGACCCAGAGTCACATGCTATCGCTGACAAGATCTTTCCACCGATGCCTCTTGGCTTTTGACCGACAGACTTGTGCATTAATGTGTGTGTTTCTCTGTGTGTGATTCCCAGTGTTGTGTCTCTGTGGGTATTTCCTGTTATCGGAGTTTTGACATCATATCCGGGCGACTATATTTTACATGGGAGACTGATTTTCCCACAGACATCTGTTGTGTCCCATGGATCAGCGGTGTGAATGTGTGTGTGTGTGTGTGTGTGTGTGTGCATCCGTCTGCCGTCATGAGAGCACTGACTCTCCATCTGTCTGTGTGTGGGCTCAAAAATAGTGAATCTCTGCTGCCAAAAACTTGTTCTCGCCAGCCCTCACTTCTTGAAGACTATATGTATGTGTGTGTGGAGGGAAAAAGCGTTGTGTTCTTGAGGATCATGTTTAACTCGTGGAATGAATCAGTGTTTTGTGCTTCCGATAGCAGACAAAGCCCCCCATAGAGAGAGAGAGAAGGAGAAAGAGAGTAGGAACCGGCAAAGACGGGAAAAAATAGATGGAGCGAGGGAGAGTGTGGAATGTGAGAGGCAATTTGACACAGGAAGTGGGTCCTTCTCACCCTCATGGAGGACAAAGTCCCCTTACACAAACACACACAGGTAGGAAGCACTCAGTAGGGGTGGAGGAGGAGAAGGTATTTCAGGTGTGTGTGTGAAATGACGGGTGGGAGGTGGAGGATGTGTGGGGGTCACCTTCTAGTGGACAGAGGAAATGAAAAGGATCACGGTTCATATCCGGGGCTGCATTCAGAAGGGAGACGTCTCGGGGTGAGCAATGAGAGAAAGACATAATGACAGACTTGTGTTAGAACCCCCTCCACCCCTTTCCTCTTCCCCCTTGTCTCCACCCTTTGGCTATTTATATGTGTGTGTGTCAGATGTGTACACATGCTCTCTCATATCTGAGAGCAATTTCTTATCACATGGGAAGGACAGACTTGGCAGATGTGGCACATTGGAGTGAAATTAGTTTTTTTTATCTAGTGAAGAAAAACTTTTAGCATTCAATTCAACTCTGAATTGAAATTCCCATTTACCGGTAGGCTGATAACACGTGGAGACGGAGAAGCCGGCTGTCACAATACCTGCTATTTTGATATGTCCACCCTCGGAGTTGAACCAATAATTGGAGCTTAAATCGTGCAGTTCACCCAATGTTCACACACCATCTCACTATAAAACTTTATTACCAAGCTAGCTCAAAGAGCCACAGTAATTACTGTCAAGCTGTACACAAAGAACCAAGGTGTCTCTTTTGACTCTTTTCTCTGTGTTTCTCTCTAAATGGGCCTGAGGAAAATCGGTGATGTGCAGTAACATTTTTCAGTGCAAAGTTGCAGTTGCCACCAAATTGACAACAATTCATCTGAAGGTTGCTAATGATTAGCGGGGGCTTCATCTAACTGGCCACATGGTTATCAGAGGTTTCAGAAAATGTGGACTTTACAGGCAGAAGCAGCTAAAATATCAGATAATTTGGCCAATATCAAACTATGAATAAATGTTTGACAGAATTGCTGCTGCTTTTCCACTGAAGGTATCTGCTCAGTTCACCTCAACTCAGCCCAGGCTGTTAGGATTTTTGGACCACCGCATATTAATACCACCTACACTGAGGTTCCAAATGAGCTGAACTGATAGTTAATGTGACATAGCACCATGCAGATTATAGAATGATGATCCAGAATTATCACTTTATGAATATGTGCCGTCACACTGGACACCAAGTTAGTGGGAAATCTCCAAAAACATCAGCACAAATTTTATAATCAGCTCCATTTTGATAAAGCGACTACAGTTTGGAGTTTAGACACGTGCATTATCCTCTGAAAAAATCTTTATTTCAAAAATTATACCTTAAAGTCTTAGGTTTTCTCCTCTGCTATTGATGAGTCGCTACAAGTTGCAGTTACGTAACAATATGCCTACGTTGTGTCGCTATGACGACCAGCCACGCTATAGGGACGAATGTGCCTGCAGTGGGGATGCAGCAAGCCAGTGCCAAAACCAAGCAAGTAATACCATCTGTGGAAAAGTGGCAAAAAAGTACTTGATGGGTGTTGATGTGAAGTAATGAATATCTAAAAAAAGAATAAATCTGACTCACTGTACATCTAACCAGTAATTTATGAAGATATCCGGAACAGTTTTTATTTTTTGAGCTGTCATCAGTCGCAACAGTTAAGAAGCTGATCGATAATCATCACGAGAAATGTTAAATCACTCTTTGTTTCCATTTTTACAGCAGAATTTTGGCCCTGACTGAAGTTGAAGAAACCAAACAGTAGTTTAGACTCATCTTTGTGGTCAGAACGTGACCAACACTAAAAACACGTTCAAACATTTCACAAATCTAGAAGTACATTTAACATGCTTATGTTAAAACCATTATCATTAAATGTTCAATATCAAAATATTAATATAGTAAAACTACAAAACATTTTGTGTTTTAACTGACATAAACAAAATTAACCCAGAATAAGAATGTACACATGATAATGACAATTATTATTATTTTAGCAGCGTAACACAAACTCTGATACAATTGTCATCAGATATATAAAAACATAGCATTTTTTGAAACCTACAAAAGACATTTAGAAATAATGGGGAAGATCAAAGCAACATAAGCTCAATTTGTCCTGTCCAAAAAAAACAAAAACAAAAATATTGGATAGTACAGTTCTTAATGCAATTCAGTGGCATCTTTTATGAAACGTTCCCCGCCAGGTGAACATCCATGTTTACTATGGTTTCCAAATTCCACAGTCGAACACAAGCTTTTTGTTAGAAATTGATTTTTCAGGCCTAATGAGACAACCACCATGAGGGCTTTTAAAGAACTGGCAGAATCACACTTTTTCCAGCGAAGAAATATTTCAAGGGTCAGATGATTTTTTTGTCTCTTTTCAGTTTTAATAAGTCCGTCCATGTTGTGGTCTTTTAGGAGGTTCTTTGTGAGTCATTATTATTCTCAGCCTCAGTGACGCAGCTGAAGTTTGAGTGCAGATGGTGCTGCATCCTTCCAACAATGGCAATACTCAGTTTAGAGCTCAATATGAAAGTTTGGTTATGTTCAGTCAGACACTACATGGTGACACCCTGATTATGCTGCAGATTTTTTTGTGCCCATGTTGTCATTTAAAGTCTAGCTAATGGTTGTCAGCCGAACATTCCCAGACCTCAGGAAATTGAGGCAAAATTAAGCAAAGCCTTAATTTCCGTGCCCTTAAACTTGGAAATCGTCGCAGTGTCTTTCAAGCCACCACAATTCTTTTCATAACTGTGGCAGCACAGACTGTGGTAAACTGGCTCTAAACCAACTGCCTTTGTTGTGCGGATTTAGAAAACATGAACTGTAAAAAAGAAATGTAAAGCTTATGACGCTGTTTTTCCTTTTCACATATTCTGCATATCCCACGGTCACAGACATGGTCCCGTCTAGGTGTGGCCCAGGGGACTCTACTTCAGAAAAATATACACAGTAGTCTGTGGAAAGGCGCACATGTCTTTTTAAACCATGTGTGAATGCAGCCACTCACATGTATGATGCTTGTCAATTTAAAAGAAACTTATGCAAGTCAAGAAAATCACATTTTGTCATAGTATTGGTCTGTGAAAATATATAATTAAAGACTACACAAGTGACGTCAGTCTAAGTGTGTCTCTCCACAGCCTTCTCAGAGTTGCTGAAAGTGCCTGCTGCTTCGACATGACCAGACTTGTAGTGTTTGTCGTTTCGTTTAATACTTTTTCAACCGTTCTGAGGAACGAGGTGACATTTGTCCAGGTGACATGACAGGCGACGGTGACGTGTATGACATGAACCAACAGATCCTGTCTCACCCTGAATGAAATTATACTTTACTATTATTTGACAAACTATGACTTTCTTGTCAAGTATCTTTTACATTGACGTCACATGAGTAATTGATGGCAAATTGAAAAATATTTGTCTCCTGTCCTTGACTGCTGCATGTATTTTTAACTGTAATAAGCTCCCTTTGGCTCAACTGGAAGGAGAAGTATTATTTTGACTTTATGAGCCCCTCAAGTCTTGAAACGTGATTGTCTTTATCTTGTACATAACAGCAAAACATTAGTGCTCAATATGGTTAATTTGCAAACAATGACTGTGGTGTCAACCTGTTAGTCAGCTTTTCCCTGACTTCATTATTATTGAAGTCTGCTATTGTTCAGCCTCAGTTGTTTGTATCGGCAGTTTTTAACTCATAGCCATGCCATGCTGTGCCATGTCTTTCTAACCTCTGTAAAATCTCACTTCAGTTTCGAAATCACCTTGTTATCTGTCTGGATACACTGCATTGTGCAACTCTAAACTTTCCCATGTCATTCCACATGTCAGAAAAAAAAAAACATCCACCTAGCAGGAAACTTAAGCTCCTATTATTACGACCAATAGCACATTAACATTAACGTCCTGATTGTCTCACATACTCTGCATTTGCTTCCACACACTCATGTGCTCGTGAATAGTCGGGGTGTGCGGCAGTTTTGTTGATTCAGTGAGTCAGAGGGAGACGGAGAATGCTGGAGGTGTTTTAGGTAGGTCAAAACAGGCTAGAAACACACACTCAGTAGATACTAAACACACATACAGTCTCCCTTGCAGTAATTGGGCAGCAGTGCACAGACACACTCCCATACTTATTCTCTGGAGAGGGGGTTAGATGAATATGAAGACAAGGGGAGAGAGGGAGGGGAGAGCAATGGAAAAAGAGGGAGGTGTACAGACCCAACAGATAATGAGAAAGAGGGAAGAAAGGAGGAGGTGATAAAATGGAGAGAAGGAGCGATGGAAAAAGACTTAAGGTAATGGCAAGATGAGGATGCAAGATAGCATGGAAATGTGTGAGAGTCGAAAAGAAAGAAGGACCGGAGGGAGAGATCGACGAAAACAGATTGAGAAAGTCCAGAAAGGGAGGAGTGGGGGTAAAAAATAGCTACAGGAGGAGAAGGAGGAAGGAGAAGAGTGGGAGGCGAAGGGAATCGGTGACGGAGGAAGAAGATGAAGATGGGGAGGGAGAGACGGAGGGAGGGAGGGGGGGAGAGGGAGTATTGGGGCATGGAGCAGCAGGAGGAGAGAGGGAGAGGAGGGGGTGAAAATGAGGGCCTGGATGACAGCGAGGTGGATGGAGCGAGGCCAGCGGGATGGAAATGGAGATGGAGACGGAGCCAGGATGGAAGGATGTCGAGTGAGGAGGGAGGGAGGCGTGCGCTGCTCTTTTCCCAGGAGACCTTGCTCTACCTGCTCTCTTCATGGCCGTCGCCATGACAACCAGCATGGCTGCCGCTGTCACAGCTTTATCGCCCCTTCTCCTCCTTTCCCCTCTCTGCTGCTTTCGTTCTTTTCCTTCTGTCGTTTTGTTTTCATCACCTCTGTTACTTCATTCACAGCTATTCCTATCTCACCCTGTCTCCCTTTTACCTTTATTTTCCCTCTCCCTTCTTGTAGCTCTTTTAGGTTCCTTCCTCCCCCTCCTTCCCCCCACTCTTTATCCATCCGTTCCACTATAATAAATAAAAAAATACAGACAGAGGGGAGACGGCAGTTGTGTGTCACCTTTACAGTACAGTGTGTGTGTTTGTGTGTGTGTTTGTGCTATTACAGGACTCTAAATTAGAGAGCATAAACGCAGTGCTGTCTCCAAAACCACAAGGCATTCTGGGATCTGTGTGTTGGAGCTTTCGCTATAAATAAAAACCCCAGAAACAGGGCGCCTCCTTCCCACTAACAAACCTTTGTGTGTCTGTGTGTGTGTGTGTGTATTACATGCCAGCATATTAACACTACTAAGATGTATTTGAATGATATTATCATAATATTCATCTGTGTGTGTCTGCCTGTTTCTGTTCTCCTTTTTGCATCTCTTTTATTACTATTCAGCTCCTCACATATTTCTGCGGTAATTAGGTTTAACGAAGGGGGCCGGATGGGTGGGGTCACGCAGCCACTGAAACCCACCACGGTCCGACAGGGGACACGGGAATGTGAAGTTACTGGCAGCACAGCTGATAAGAGTAGGCCGAGGCCATGATAAGGCCCTACCGGTGTTCACAGTCCCGACCCGAACCCCCAAACGCTTAAACAACCGTTCTGAGACTCAGAGCGGCTGGCCTCCATCTGACCTCCACACAGTCCTCCACGTATCTCCCTGTCCATCTGCCCGCCTGTTTGTTTGTCTAATTCCAGTTTTGGCAGCTAGTGTAGATCTGTCGATTTTTGTCAACCTTCAGTCTTGATTTTGTATGTGAATTTTACAATGACAAAAAGTCGAGGAAAAACGTCCGAAAGTTCAGTTTACTGCTGAAATAGCTGATAAGTCAAAGTGTATCTGCAGTGAACCTTCCCTTTTACAGTCCCCTATTCAGACTTTCAATACAATATCTAAGCAGTTAAAAATATACTTGGTACGGTACTTTATTTTACTTGAGTGAAACCTTCGCATCTCCCATCATAACTGAATACAAAGAGGTTAAAGTTTCACAGTTGTCATGGTCTTGTGTGGGAAGGCACATTTCCATCCAGCTGTTTTTATCGGTTTCAATTTGTGCATAAAAAAAAGAAAAGAAAAACTGAAGCAAAATATCAAATATCACATTGGTTTTAATCTAGGGAAATGCTGGTGTACAGACAAAACCGTCACTCACCTCAGGCAGTAAGTACTTGTATAATATAGTACAACATCTACCTGCAGTTTTGAAATTCACTTCAAAATGACATTAAACTTATATCACAACAAGGCATAGGTAATGATGAATGAAACATCGAAGCACAGGGGTTCATCCTAAACCGAATACGTGTCTTTTTACTCCGATGGACAGTTATTACATTAGAACTCATGTGCCGATCTCCATGAACACACTCCTTGTATTTACTCCACATTTCCTTTTGAAGATTTTCAGAAAATTCTGTTTAAAATTTTTGATCCGTTTGGATAGAGTCAAAATTCAAATATATGACTCAAATTGGGGAAACATAAATACTGTAAAGGCCCACACAAAGTCCCCCTTTACCTGATAAACATATATTGTTGGTTAGTTTCTGTAAGGTAAAATTAGATAACAATATTGGCCATCATCATTATATAAAACTGCAATAGTAAATTGAATTGATGACAACAGAGGAGATTTTTTCTAAGTATTTTTTTTTTTACCAACCTAAATTGATCCCAACTACACTGTACCTAGTTGTTTTTTATTGGCATTTCAGCTCCACTTCACCTTTGTTTAAATTTCTTATTTATCTGTGGTGATTACCCAACAATATACTATAAATTACCACATATGTACTGGGTAAGTACTTTGTAATACTTTATGACGACTGTAAAAAGACGGGTCACTGAGTAAATAAGTCAGAGTATTATCAGGTTAGCTGTTTAAGTCATTAGTCAGATAAAAATTACAAATATTTGAGTTAGTAGTTTGTAAACTGATTTTTAAAGGTTTGTAGAACAGAATAAGGATGTCCCACTGGGTGTTGAAAGTCATTGAAAGTCATTTTTTTTCGTATTCTTTAAATCAACTTCTCAATTGTTTCAAAGTTTGCTTAAATGCTTTTAGATGATCGTCAGTAAAATAGTTACTTTCAGCATCAATAGAGTTTCCTCGCTGTAAATTGATTTTTTTGAGAGGGGGGGTGGGGGCTGGCTTAAAGTGGCATTGATTCGGTGCTTACTATTTAAAGAACTTGGCTGTTTCCCCACAACACAAGCAAAAACTTCACTTGTACCGAGGTTTCACTCCATTCACCCACTAATAACGTCAGATTTTTTCTATGCTCGATTGTTTCCCCTCGCTGATTCGGACAAATCCTATGACTGGAAATGCGATCACTGTCCCTCTGGGAGCCACAATCTCTGAAAATGGCCACTATGTAAGGCCACTCAAAGCCCGGTAAGTTTGTTTGCTCTTAATAGTAGTACAGAGTGCTTGTAAATGAAGATACACTACAAGACAGAGAGTACTTTTTCCCAGGGGAACGGCGTACAGGAAGAGGTGAAACTCCGCTAGATCCGGAATAAAGTCAAAACGGAGGAGATGATGGATCGGCCTGGATGTTTGAATGGCTTGTAGTGCAGTGGTTCAGTCATTTATAAAAGCTAAATGTTTATTGGTGAGCAGCTCCACTCTCATGAAACCCTGATATTTACACTTGAAAGGCATGACTACAATGATGCACTGATACGTACCGAGACGTGAGTGCTCGACTGAATGAGCAGATGCAGGAACATGATGAATATTTATCATTTCTAATAGTGATTTATTTATGTAAAATTATAAGTAGACGCCATATGACGAGTAATTTAATAGTTACCGGCAGAACTGATCCCTCCTTTCTAACAATTTCAAATGATCAAAGGTTCATTCTGCTATCAAGTCTGAAATGTGCTGTAAACCTGTAACCAGAGAAAGGACAGCAAAGAAGAAATGGTTCAAGGTGAGGTCCTGGTCCTTTTTTTGTGGAAAAATGTATGAACAGGCCAAAAGTTTTCAAAAGTTAAACCCAAACAGCATGAAATACTAAGCTGCAACACCAGAGAAAAGTATATGTTGTGTAAGAACAAAGGTTTTTTTTTCAGTTAATTTAGAACGTTGCCTTCTTAAGAACCAGAGAAATGCAATCAAACTGTCTATCAAATGACACAGCATCACATTAATTCTGCATCATTGAATCATGTTGTGTTGAAGTTCTGTCAGATCCTATCACAGTCGCGTTGCATAGGCTGTTGTTTTCTATGGATCTGCATCGGATCGTCGGCAGTGCATGAAAATCCTCCTCGCTGATGGAGATACACATCTGAAATACTGATGCAATAATAAGATGCTCGTGATGTGGCGCATTAATGTTCTGTCACCCAATCTGTCATCCCCATGTCCCCTCTCATCCTTTATCTGTCAGTGTCACAGTTTTGATTTTCAAACAGTCTTCATCCCCATCTCCTCCTTTGATAACAAAGAGATTTTGTCACTTTTAATTTACAGATATTCATTTCTGTCACATGTTGTTTAATCAGAGGTGACAGTCCATTAATTACTGTTTTTTTTTTTTTTTAAATGTATTCGTTTCATATGAACCATCACAGGGAGGTTTTTTTGATGCTCACATTTCATCAGCATGAGTGTATGTGTGTGTGTGTGTGTGTGTGTGTGTGTGTGTGTGTGAGAGGACAGAGATCTAGTTGTTTGTATGTTCGTGTTCTGGTCACAGGGTTATGGGATGCACACAGGAAGTATTTATAGATCCGGCCTTCAAGCTTAAAAACAGGGGGGGTTTCCTGAGTGGGGCATAAAAGGGGGATTTTATATAGGTGTGTGTTTTTACGCACGTGTGTGTGTGTGTTTTTTTTTTCTTAACATGTAAAAGAGGCAGAGTGTGAGCATAGGGAGCCCACTTGTGTGATCGAGAGCGAGGAATACTGTGTGCGGAAGGCATGTGACTGTGTATGTGTGCGTGTCTGAATTATTTAGCCGACGTCCCGACAGAGGAGTGAACGAGGTCAGGAGCTCATTGCTGCAACGTTTTTCCCCTCCTTCCCTCCATCCATCCATCTACCCATCTACCCATGTCTACATACTCCCCTCCGCCCACCAGGCCTCCACCACCGCTGCAGTGCTCCTCATTCATCCTGCCTGTCTTCATAAAAACAGGAACTTAGTAACAAAAGGCTTCCCACATGTTACTAACATCCCCTCAATTATCGGCAAGCCATGAGGGAAGAACATCGATCCAATTAAATGCAGACATTGAAACCTGCTGCTTGTGTGTGTGTGAGTGTGTGTGTGCGCAGTGGTGTGGACCTTCCTCAAGTAAACCTTTGAACCCCAGTGCTTTAAAGGGCTCTTTCAAAGCCGTTTGCAGTCTGAACGAGCCCCTGAAGCTAATGAGCTGTGTGTGTTTTTTTATGTACGTGTGTGTGTGTGGTTGGGAGGGTAGGGATTCAGCAATATTGCTTGGTGGTTGCAGCAGGGTTTCTTTCCCATCGGGCCTTTCTATAAACGGCTCCACACACACACACACATCCACGCACACACTTTAGCGGCAGCAGGTGATTCATTCTTAATCTTTCATTCCAACAGTTGTGGATTAGTCCTAATCTTAGCCAGCAGAGACCTGGGTCTGAAAGGCTGACTGACACCCTGTTTGTGTGTGTGCCGTGTGTGTCCTTAAGGGCTTTGTTTATTTAGCTGTATATGTGACAAGATAATTGTTTCCCTTGTTGGACCGAATGGCGTTTGTGTTTGACAAGACATGATATGACTCGGGCATATTGACAAGTCACACAAGACTGAAACATGATACACAACAAGGAGGAGGTGCAGAGAGAGGGGAGTCATTACTCAGTTTCCTTTTTCAGCATTTTAAAATGAGCTCATCTTCCTTAAATGTGAGCTATAGTTACGTGTATGAAGCTGCACTATAATTGGTTTGGGCTTTTACTAATTATGACCAGAGCTGGTGATTTATCAATGTCTCACTATAGGCAAGTAAACCATGAATAAACTATTGTCTTAACTAGGGCTGCATGATTTGGTGAAAAAGTCATATTGCCACTATTTTTGGGTAAAATTCATTAACATGGAAAAAGAATTCTTATTTAGAACTGTCAGATCAAACATACAGACCTAAAAATACAAAAGCTAAGATTGTGATGAATGTTGTGGCTAACTGTCATATGCTTTACACAGTACCGCTCTCTGCCCAGTGTCACTAAATACAAAAATCAGCCTTTTTAATCCTCCTAAATCCCGACTCTAAAATTGCCACCTTTGTTTCTATATAATTGCACAGGTTCACTTAGCTGTTTTACTATCTCTGTAGGGAAATTCAACCTCTGTGCTTCACTCATCCTCGTACAAACACAAGGATCATCGGGCGCCACTGAAAGAACACCAGACCAACTCTGGATCTAAGGCAGTACCTCGGTCAGGGGTGGATTAATGTAGCACCCATGTGTTTGATAGTAGGGGGAAAGTGGAGGAAATCCACGCGACAGAGGGAGAACATGCAAACTTCACACAGAAAGGCTATGGTCCGACTGGGAAATGAACTTGTGCCACAGCAAGGTTTCCACTTTGATGTTGCAATTATGGTTGATTAATCATTTGATAAATTCTACAGCCCTTGTCCAGAGATACACAGATTAAACTGAACCAGTAATACGTTTTATAAGCGCCAGTAGAAGTTGTTACCAATGTGGCCGGTGGCTGATATTAGTCTTCTAAACAGGAATGAATGACTTTCTGGGAAAATATCAGCTGAAAAGATAAAAACCTCTGCCATCTAGTTTGATGTTTGGTTCCATATTTATTGATTGACTTTGAATTTAATGTTCAGTGATTCAGTTTTATTTATTCAGGTACTTATTACTCAGACTTACAAGTTCAGTTCAGCACTTATGTGGTTTCCAATAAAGTGAGAACATTAATAATGCATTTTCAGTGTCAAATTTTGGTGTAGAGAGGCATGGATCATATCATTTGTTGATTTAGCAGTCAGCTTTTTCCTAACTATTGTTAATCGTTGAAAATCCTCCATCGTTCAACCTCTAGTCTAAACAGAAGAAAAACACCAAAAGAAAATTTTCCTTAAATTAATACATGAGTATAAGGATCCAAGCAGATACTTGACTCCAACTCTGCTAAATGAAACTTTTCAGATCTCTGTGCTATTGCTATATTATGCAGTGCATTGAGATTCAATACTCAAGACCAAATCAGAATAATAAGTTGATTTTTACAGCGCTGTTATAAACAGTTAGAACGTGCTTTTACAATAAAAGCAGCGGAGAGAAAAATATGATGAATTAGTGGGACTATAGATATTGAGGACGATTTAAAACTACAGTGTATAAAATAGTGCAAGACCTGCATCAATACAATTAAAGATTAAGAAAAGGCCTCTAGTGGCGATAAATCAGATGAGAACAGTAAAAAACGGAAAGGCTACTAAGAGTGTTAGAAAAGGAAAAGAAAAGTCCAGGATCCACCCTTTACCGATCCACCAAGTTTAATGAAAATTAACCTGTGACTTTTATGTGTTTGTGTGTCATCCTGGTACTTAAATACTTTATGTATATAGATGCTATTCTTCAATACTGAGTAGAGATAAAGATGAATCTGTACCAAAACAATATCAGTATCTTCAAAACTTAGCCAGAGTACAATAGAATAGAGTACAATAGAATAGAATAGAATAGCCTTTGTTGTTATTGTGTGTGCTTCTCCAGTCACTGCAACAATATTATAAAAAAACAACACTGTAGAAAATAAGAATAGAGCAAATATAAAATTACAAAACTAAAAACAAGATAAGAAAACAGAATATAAAATTTTACAAAAAGTAAAACAAAATAGAACTAAAGTAGAATAAAACATTAACATTAGACTTATAGCTAATGTTAGGCTTCCCAACTGGATCGGCTGATGCACCTAAAATCATCTATTTTGTGTTCAGTTTGATTTGAGATCTGAAACATTTGACTGACATATAAGTTAAACCCTGACAAATAGCTTACAAAATTGTTGGCTGTGGTTGAATGCTCTCCAAAAAAAGTGAACAAACCACAAAGTTGCGGCGACAGATTTGAAAGTGATTAGATATTGTGTGAGACGAAGGAGAGGCGATGTGAAGAGAATAGAGGGGGAATAAGGTCAGAGACAATCACAGACAAAAGTGATATTAAAGGAAGGATGGCGGCTGAGGTGCAGCACGGGAGAAAAAAAAAGATTGAAGAGTGGAGACGAATGCAGCAGACAGACCTGGAGAGGATAGGGAAGGGAAGGAGGGAGGCAGATCTAAGGAGGGAGAAAGAATAAGATTTGTTAATATGTAAAGGCGGTGAATGGATATGAGGAGCTCATCAGAAAATAGTGTGAAATATGAACAGGGAGGAATTGGCTTTAGGTAGAGCGGAATGATAAAAGAGTAGAGAAGCTGACGAGGAAGAAAAATGGAAATTGAAAGGGAGATAGATGAGGTGGATTTGTGTCCTGTGGAAGCAAAGAGAGAGAGAGAGAGAGAGAGGGAGGGAGAGAGAGAGAGACTGGTGGTTAACCCAGGCAGGCCTGTAAAGAGCTTAGGGCAGCTGAGACGGATTGAACAGAGGGAACAACCTGGACAGGATTACACAGAGACAGAGGACAGAGGAGGCCTGTAAGAGCAAGATGGTATCATCACACATATATTTCCCTGTCCTTGAGAAACACGTTTCCACTCATTTGCGCTGACACCCTGACCACTCAGCCACTTGAAAACTTCACAGTCACTTTAATTAAACCAAGCCACAGCTACTAAGGACTTAATGCTTGTGATTGTTACACTCAAGCACTCAGGAGCTAATCTATGTGTTAGACAATCATTCTTGAGCCATTAGTTACTTCAATCCACCTCTTAATTAATTAGTCATTGAGTAATGTTGCCTACTGAGGGATGAAACTATCACTAACTAAAGTTGAATGGACACGTTCTCACCTGACGAGTATTATATTTGTTTCAGAGCTGAGGCTGAAGGCTGATAAAGCCGCTCGAGGGGGTACAAAGTCCTATCAGAGGAATATTAAACACAGCTACGCACATTTTACCCATTAATCCTCATTATCTCCCCGCAAGGCATTTATCATATACCACAAAGAAGTATTTCCTGTTCCTTTACCATTGTGGCTCTTCAAAGGAATATTTGAACGTGATGAGAAAAGAGTTTTTGTCTTTCTTTTCTTTCAAGATTGAGATGACAAAAGCACTATCAGTTTCATGTCTGTGTGTTACTGAGCTGGAGTCAGGGTGTGGTTAGCCTAGCTTAGCCCAGAGACTAGAGGCAAAGGGCAACAGCTAGCTAATCTCTGTCCAAAGGCGAAAAATGCTCACCAAGAACCTTAAAACTCCTATTTACTGTATCAGACTCTGATTGACAGGTGTAATTGACTGCACACTCACCAGCCAAGGTCAGACTTTCCAAAGATCCATTTACTGAATAAAACATATATTTTCCAGACACAGCACTACTGAAGATGTAAGTTAATAAGGGAGAATTTTTTTAAAATTCTTACTCAAATGTTTTTCGCATACTGGGTCAGTTAGCTAGCATTTAGCATTAGCTTACCCAGCTGTGCTTTTCCAAATGTTGTCAGGTGACAGCTAAAATGAAAACTTCTGGCTTCTAAACAGCAGCGAGAGATACCCACACATTCCCACATATGACCACAGATACGCACAGTGAAAAGCTGAAATAAAATGCCAGAGATGAGTTCCACAATTATCGCAAAGTACTATTTTGGAGGATAAAATAAATTGTTCATAATTAGATTGTCTGCTACTGCAATGTATCAAGTTCCTCCAAAGGTTCCTGGGGAATGGTCCTACAGTGGAAAAGTGGCTCTAGTGTTGTTGGATTCAGACAGTGCTGGAAAGGTACAAACCATTCATCATCACCGGAAGAAAGAGTGAGATACTGCACACAAACACCGTAGCAGGTAGAAGGAAGTAGTTGCAGAATTAAAGCACATTCCAAAAAATAGAATTAACCTTCACTGGGTTTTGACCCGAGGGTAGTAACCATACCACCTCAGTGTCTGTTGCATATGATCACATCAGAGGATGCAAAAAAACATATAAAAAACACTGACAGAGATAACACATGGGCCATTCACTGGAAAATCAGGACACATGTCTTATTTTCCTCAGTGCTTTCTCATGTTTACTCCTGATTCGTTGAAGTCTTCTGACAGTCATTGGAGTTAACGAGTATCTCATGATAAATATGTGATTAAGTCATGAGCATTCAGTCTTAATTAAGACCCAGACCATATGCTGCTCTTGCCTTATCTAGAGCTCAGCCCTCTGCTCCATCTCATAACCTGTGTAATTAGTGTTCGATATCAGGGACTATTATGATCCTCGACGAATCAATCGGCTATCTGGCTGCGCCGCCGACAGTCACTTGGCCTGCAGTCGTGGCGGTGGTTGCGCGACTTGGAAAACGCTCAAAGGTTTAGAATTGGCTGCTACTTTGCTAAAGTCAGTCAACCAATGGGAAAGAGCCAAGAGAGCATAGCAAGGTCAGCTGCTCAGGATGCCCCTGAGCTGCAATTTGTTTACCTCCTCTCTGTGTGTGTTGAGAGCAGAGGCAGAGGTAGAGGTATGGCATGATAATAATAGGCATCATGCCCTCTGCACAGACTCGTATGCTTGCAAAGGTGCATCTTTCCATTCCAGATTGAATTACACAGAGCTGATTGGATTTTTCTCTCCTGCATCAAAGACAAAAACACTCCTCTCTCTGCCTCCCCACCCCCTCCGCCTCTGGGTCCATCCATCCCATCATCCATCCATCCTGCCTTTTTTTTACCCCTCACTCATGTATTCTGAATTTGTACCTTTCCTCTTCAAAACTCTGCCTTTTTGTGCATCGATTTCTCCCTTTCTCCTTGTCGTTCAGGTCTTGAGGTCTGCAAAGAGCGCATCGCATGACCGTCATTAGCCTGATTACACAAGCTGTAATTATGGGATGTTGCCTTGTGATTCACATCACTGTGTGTGAACAGAAATGTGATTCTCATCATCAAATCCGTCTTGTTTGTGTTTGCATTTTCTCGTATGAGTATGTGTCAAGCTTTTTCGATTAGGAGCTCAGAAGAGACCATTGATTACCGTTTCAGAGTGTACTCTCTGTGCCCCTCTCTCTCTCTCCTCTAGACAAAGGCATCATGGTCCGCGGGGCGCTCTCTCCCTCTCTCTCTCACAAGCAGCCACATTTCTGAGCCCTTTTGAAAAGTTCCTTAGAAACACGAGAAAAGTTCCAGCCACAGGCACCACGCCCTCCCACTGGCCCTGCAGAAATAGGCCCATTGAGCCAGGCTATAATCACACACACACACACATAAAAATCCGCATTCAGCCTCACTCCTTCTCCAGCGTTTCATAGAATCAGCCACAAAAACGCAGTCATTGACGCACCAAGCAACCAGCAGCATTCACTGCTCACTGCAACATTTCTCCAACCAAACATCAATACACTCACCAGCACATGCACACACTGTCACACACACACTAGCACTCCCTGAACAACACACAATGACAAAACTCCTAACACACACCCTCATAAGCACACAAAAACACGGTGTATTGTGGAGAGTGTGGGAGCGGCAGTTGTGTCAGAATCTCAAGGCATTTCTGGCAGCAGGACAGTGACACACACACTCACACACTGAGATGCATGTTTCATAAGGTCATATATAATGGAGGAAGATTCCACGCAGAGAGGCCTCGTGTGTGTCTGTGCGTATGTGTGTATTTGTGTGTGTTTGCCGGTGCTAGGCTTGAGATGTGGTCTTTAATCCTGTTGGATTGTCAGATTAGTGTAACAGCTGGGCCCTACATACAGATATACATCTCTCTGTGTCTGTCACCCCCTCCTCCCATTAAACTGCTCCTCTATATTCAGCCAAGAGCTGAGCAGATACATGCATTAGTGTATCTGCGTGTGCATACGTGTGTGTGTGTGTGTGTGTGTGTGTGTGTGTGTGTGTGTGTGTGTGTGTGTGTGTGTGTGTGATGGTCTCACAGTTCCAGTCCATTTACACTGTTTCAGACCGGCTGATGTGTCACTACATAGTCATGTGACCTCCTGCCTATTTGAGTAGTGTCAGCCGCTCGTTTTGTTGGACGAGTGGAGACATTGCAGGTTAAACACACTCCACTTCAGAGGGCATTACTGATCCACTGACCATAACACACATTCACACATTCCTTTAAAATATACTCAAAATCTTACTTCTGCTTTTTCATTTATTTATCAGCTATACAAAGAGCAAAAACAGCAGAGGAAAATGCACATTTGCTGATTCTCCAAAGTAAATAGAGCATATTCATACATTTTAATCACAGAGACAGCCCTTAATATTACAGCAGGCTCTTTATATAACAGATCATAACAGGTATTGTACACTCTAAAAAATAGGGCTATTAGTTATTTAAAAAATATGGCAACAGATATTATTGAGTAGGTTTAAAGTTGTAAAATATTAATTAAAATGTATTTTTAAAATTAATGAACTGCATTTAATGTGGCCTAAATATTTAATATAACCAATGTAAATGTGCCTCTTTGTTATATTTTAAATCCACAAAGTCTCTTGGTAAAATTTAGTTAGATTTACTGAGTTAATTATTGTACATTTTAATAATTTGTTCAAGAAATCATGTTGCCACAATTGATTCATTTCCACTGCACTCAATAGCATCTCAAAATTTATATTAATGATATAAATATTTCATAATAAATGAATGCAATGCACGGAAACCATGTGCTGCACGTTTTTATAGAGACAGTAGCCCAAGATTAAAGGATCAAGGATGAAAAAAATCTAACCCCTGTCACGCTGGACAAAAGACCTACTAACATCACTAACATCTGTCTTTTGTCTTCAGTGTGAACAAGTATAATCATTTCATTCATTCCCAGATCAAATGACTCAGGGGTAAAGTAGTCACGGATATTCATCAGCCACAGTTCCAATCAGCAGTGATGGAAACGACACCTGGAGCTATTTTTATGGTCTATTTTTCCACACTGTTTCTACTGCCTTGTGCTGCTATTATGTCATCGCATGTGCCACAGATTTCATCCATTCCAAAACCTATTCACCTGAGTATGAAAGATGAACAGGAAACCGGTAAAAGATAATCAGATTGGGGCTACCATGTTATTGCCACTGGCCTCCGTGATGTTCACTACTATTGCTTCGTTTTCCGCTGAATTTGTGACATTGAATGTGACACACATAAACATCAACTTCTCTGACAGTGTGACTCTATTGGCTTGTTTTAACACATTTACTGATGTGCTAAAAACAAAGAAGCACACACAAATTTTCAGTGTAGAAGCAGCATCAGTTGAGTATCAACACACAAAATTATGACTTTTGCAGAAGAAAAAGAAAAATGCCCCTATTGTCAGCACTTAAAGCTTCTGGAAATATGGCTTGAAATGGAGCATCATTATGCACCCACAAAAATCTAATAGTAAATAAACCTGCTGTCATCTCATTAGTAAGTAATGTTAGGAGAGTGATTTCCTGCTTCTGTGTCACATGGTTTCTCCACTGCCCCGCCCCTTTAGGAGGTTAGTAATAGATCCAGTCCCTTTTATTCCAAAAGGACAGGGAAGTGTAATTTACAGATTTTGACAAATTTATTTCACTCCACAGTCACCCAACTAAAAATTGGACCCTTTTTCCAGAAGCTGCATCTGTTCTGATTAAAATGGCATATTTAAGACACATCTGGAGAAAACTTGGTTTGAGGCCTGTCTATGTCTTAGCGGATCTTGCAACACAAGGGGATAAAAAGGAACAGGAATATAAAGCAAATGACAATTATGATAAAATATTGTCAGCTACACTCTAAAACATCAGTATAATATTAGTATAATATTAATAAGGCATTTTTAATCTACTTCCATCCATTTCTATGAAATGCTTAACATTTCTGATCACACCCACTTAGGAGACAGGAAGTGGACTGTGTGTTAGCTGCATGATTTTGTAAGAGAAGGATCTTTGGTGTCAGCAAAGTGTTTGTGCTAGCTAGAATCCTTAAACTCTAATTATATGCTAAAAATAAGTTACATATAACATTTAGGTAAACATTTAGGTTAACAGTAGCTACTTAGTAGAAGACAGATCCTTGATTGGGTCACAGTTAAAATAATTCAAATCCAATATCATAAAGTTTCCACAAACTTGAATGACAATGTTTTTCTTTTACATCAAAACCTATTTTACCCATGACTACATACTACATACATACTTTTTAATGACTGCTATTATGCACACAGTTGCCTAAGTTATATAGTTACAGGCCTGTTGTGGCTTTAGATTTCCAGAGGCTTGAATACAGATGCATCAGAAGTCTGACTGAGTGATGCCATAAGACCAGGATAAGAAGAGCTGATGTATTTTATGTTTTGAGAGACCTATTTAAACATCAGTTTCTCTATTTGAAATAATGAGATATAAAGTCATCGTATTCACGGTTAAAGATGTAGCAAAAGCGCCAATAAATGGATTTTGGTCTTATTATTTTACAGACATACGAGATGGATAAAAGGTCTTTGTGCCTGAGAAAATGAATTCAATTTGCTGTTCAGTGATAAAAAAGCTTGAATTTTTCTCCATTGTGCACCTGTTCTTTCCCCGCGGCTTTGTGACCGAGCCATTCACTGTACCATATACCATATTTAGCAAATGTGTGCCTTTCCATAAGGGCATTCATCACTTAGATCATCTTTGTCCTTATAACTGGAGAAAGATAATATTAGAAAGATAATATTAGTGCCTGGATGCTTTTCAGCTGTGGTTTGGTGCAGGGCCGAGGCAGCTTTAGGCCCTGAATGAGCTGGAATAACAGACTGAGAGCCGATGTAATGCCATCCTCCCATAGGTTCTGTACAGGGGGAATTAATACGGCCAGTGCGGCTGCGATTCGGATTGGCCATGGTAGCACTATCAGGAAGCTGATCAGCAGAAAGAACTAAAAATAGTAGATTGAAGGGAAAAAAAAAGTGTTTCGTTCATTTCCTGGCTGTTGTACACCGACATGTTTACAGTTTTGTGCGGTGGTTCACATCCATTGGTCATGGGAGCACTTGTGTGTGAGACAAACATGCAGGAAAAAGATCAGAAATGTATTTGGCAGGGGACAGAATCAGCACTTTTCAGCTTCCCACTCACTGCCACATGCAGCATCACCATCAAGTATCTTTTTTACAGCTTCTCCAGTGTAAATACATGATTTAGAGAAATAAAAATAAGAAACTATAAATGCTAAGTTTAATTTTGTAACACAGCATACTCTAAATTAGCTTGAAATATGTAGCCCTTTTTTCCATTAATCCCCATGAACTATCTAAAGACCACTTACCATCTTTTTAAGACCTAATCACTGTAAAATTGCTCAGCAGGTTCCTTCTTCCAAACACAAAGTGACGTCTGCCCATGACCCCCCGCTGCAGCTGTTACTGTAAAGAATCTCTTGACACTAAGTGAACACTTCACTTGAAAAGTTGGGCTTACTTTACTTAGCATGCTGCCGAAAGATGCCTGGGGGGCGGCAGTGAAAATGCTGATTATTCCACAGGAGGAGACATTTATCACAGATGCTAAATACGTGACAGTAGTTATGTATGTAATGTTGCTTGAAGACCATTTATGGCATTTGTGGCACATGCGAGGGCTGCTGAAATAAGGCAGAGCCATCCATTTGTGGTGTGAAAAATCCCAATTTTTTTCTTCTTCATAAATGCAGTCCCAGATGTTTCACACCATCAATGCTTAGCTGAGAATGTCCTGATTTTGGAGCTCCTTTAAACAAAGCTGGAGAGTGTCACAGATGTAAAAAATACTGTTATTTTACTGTGGTATCATTATTTATAGCTGAACCCCTGTCTGGACTGAGGTGAAATAAATGTAGCAGTGAAGTAAATGTGTCTGTAATGTTATAGTATGGTATCGATACAGTTAAGGCTTAATTAACATTTAGGGTTTATGCAAACATTAACATAACATTTTGCTCCCAGCATCAGCAAAGTTATTTTTAATGTATCCTTTATGTAGCCAGGAAGGTCCCGCTGAGAGACAAGATCTGTTCCACTAGGGAGTCCTGGTCATGGAAACTGGAGGTCGACCTATAATGGATGTTTAAAGGTATAAAAATGACAGGAAGCAGGAAAAAGCAGGTAGCCTTTTACCCCCCCCCCCCCTTTTATTCGAAACTAGACAAGTGTTGAACTGAATATGATTAAATGCAATATATACCTTGATAAATGAATAAACCAGGAGCTGAAAATCAAACCACATCTAAAAAATCTACGCCGCTGATTCCTAATCTTCTTCAGTTCAAGACCCTATAGATACATTGAATTACTCCTCAAGGCCCATGTTTACACAAATACATGTTGAATTGTCATAATATCTGCTTTCGTACTGATTCATCCACTATCAAATCAGTTTCTTTTTCCTCATCTTGTTTCTTTTTCTATGTTGTTTTTTCATGACCTCTTTTACATCATTTTCATCTTAATTGGTCTGTTCTGTTGTTTTGCTTTTGTTGCATCTCTTACCTCTCCGTTTGCATTTCACATATGGGTAAACAAAAGTGAAATGACATAGAGAAGCGAACAACCGTTGACTCTCACATTCATGTCTACAGGCGGTTTAGTTTGACCAGTTAACCTACTGAGGTGCTTGTCTGTGGATGTGGGAGGACGATGGAGAGAACCCATGCAGATGTAGGCAATTATAGGTGTGATTTTTTTTTTTTTCGAGCTATTTCTCTCCAGTGGATAAGAGAAAAATATGCAAAAACTGTATTTTCTTATTGTCAGTGTTGCTCAGGCAAAGCAGTCAGTGTTCTTCTCTTTAACCCATAAAGACCCAAACATCCACCGTTGACCAAAATCATGGACTGATCTAAAATATTTAATAACTTCTGATCCACTAATCCTATCAATATGTTGAAATAATTCAGGTAAAATGGAGTTTGTCATCTTTTCATGGTCATCAGATGACCCATTTGGACGTTCAGTGGCTCTGTAGTTACTGTGGAAACACCGTCATCTTCTAGAACATTGATTCACCAGTAAAACCCATGGTACTGGACAGTGGATGGACACACTGGGTTTATGTTCAGTTAATGATATCTTTACTGAAAAGGTCACCTTTTCTTCAGTTTTCTCTGTTTTTGATATAATAACCCTCAACTTTACTCTGAGCTTTTATGAACATTTACATGATCAGTTAATTAGATATAGAAAAATTCCTGATTTTCACTGAAAAAATGCAAAGTAAAGAATATGGTATTACAATAAATGGTGATAAATCACTAAATATACAGGAAAAATTCATTTGGGAACTGCCACTAAGTAACACCTGGTCTTTATGGGTTAATAATAAAAAGACATTTTCAACTAGAAACTGTAATCAGAATCGTAATGGTATTTGTCCTGTATGTTATAGTGCCCCCTTGCAGTTGTAGTGATAAAACATCCACTTTGAATAAAACTGGGTTGATGCATCCTCTTGGCTGTGACTTGCAGGTGTCGGCTCTATGAGGTCGATAGCAGCACATCTGACGTCATTGTCACCAGACACAGCCTCGCCATCCGACCGTCGTTATGTGTGAGGACAAGAGTCTTAGACTTGGAGAGCAGTGTGACTGTGTAAACGCTTTCTGTGCTAATCTGTGCTGAAGGTGGCAGGTGTCTTAACCAGGCCATCACCTGGTAACCTACTCACACACACTCACACTCACCGCCTGCCCTCTATCTCCCTCACATCTCCTTGTCTGACTGCAAAAGGTGTTAGCGTCCAGGTTGGCTGCCGTCCAAACCTGCCCAGCTGGTACGAGAGGAAGAGCAGGGCGGAGAACGAGACGAGGCGGAAAAAAAAGCAAAAAAGATGGAGGGAGATTAGAGGTCACAGTTGACAAGTTCGGGGATGCACTCCGGAAAGAAAGATGGGCGTGGAACAATACAAACAGTAAACAGGCCGCAGCTTTTCCTGTAATGTGTGCAGTGAGTCGAAGCATGTGCCAAGAGCTCTGACCCTTTCCAGGTAGAGAGTTCTCCACTTCTGTCGGCGAGCAGCGTGGCTCGAACAGTCCTCGTCTTATCAGTGTAGGTCAGACGGCACCGGGGAAGAGCAGCCACAGAGATGACCGTGATTCAGCAGCTGCTTTACGAAGCGTGGGCACTCCACCTATGGTGAATTAAACTGCAGGGAGGTTGGAAATTGGACCATAAAGATCACCCGTTTCAGCAGTGATGTCTGAAATTTCTGTCAGCTGATTATAATACTTTCACCGGGACTGTGTGAATGGGTTTAAGTGCTCTGTTGAAAGGTCTGCTCCCATGTACCCTACAGTCAGGACACACACTTTGAAGTTTTAGCCTTTCAATGCAAGAAGAATATTGTTAGCCTCACAGCATAATTGCCTAACTCATATACTATATGGACAAAAGTATTGGGACACATTGAATTCAGGTGTTTCTTTTCTAACAGGGGTCTGGGATACAAAACAACAAATGTCATAATATTGTTTTATATTGGGATAAATATCATATTGATTATTAATATTGATGTTTATATCGTAAATCAGCATGAACAGGACATCTTAAAGGTGTAGCCATGAGGTTTCCCAATATTTTTGCCCATACAATTTATAAACATCAATATTTCCTTAAAGTTTAACGAGAGATTTTTCTTCCTAAGTGAGATGTGAAGAAAGTAGATGGTTATATTTTAGAAATTTAGGGTTAGAACATTTAAAATCGTAAAATCAGTCATGGATAAAAAACAAACCCCAACTAAATCAATGTTGAGAGAAATTAAGTAAAAACCATCTCTGAGGCATTTTGGAAGCAAAGATAACAATTTAAACCAAACTAACCAATGTAATGTAATGATATTTATCACAATATAAAACTGTGTTGTATTTGTCATTATTGTTTTCCATCCCAGACCCCTGTTGAGACGATTTTACTATGAAGCTAATGGTGATGAGGTGGTGGCTTTTGTGTGTTTCTGTGGAACAAACCTAAGTCAGGTCAGCAAAGACTGTCATCAGACACACTGTCGGTACACAACATACTGAAATAAACATTCATGTTCAGCTAAATGCCACAGCAGCACAAGAGCAGGGTTAGGAGATGAAGGGAGTCAAATTGCTGCTGCTGGTGAAGCAGTGGGGAGGCAAAGCTCAGTGGTGCTTTGGACCACACAGCGTTACAGATGTATGATTGGAAGGTGTATTCAAAAGAAAAACATTGGAAAAAAACACTGTCGCCAACACTGTGAAGAATATTTGTGTGGGTTTTCTTGAGTAAACAGTTATTATGTTCATTATTGATTAGTGTCTAGATTATTTTCTCCATTAGTTGCAGTGAAAAAATCAATAATATTCCACACACAACATTGTCTTGTTGCATATGGTCGACAAATTAGTCTCCAAAATACTAGATTGACCTTGAACTGTAAAATGTTTTGCTCTTTATGTTGAAAACCCTCTTAGATGAGCAGTATGAAAAGATTGATTGATTCATTTTATCTTCACTGCAGTTCACATTGATTTATAACCATACTAGTCAATACAGGTATCAAAGCAGGTATATTGCAGGTATCAAAGCAACAGAACATTAAAAGTAACAACATCCAGATGTGAGTAGGAAAGGGCAGTGCATTATACAACAGGTTAAAAGTGATCACAAGTCTGGTTCCCTAAATCAGATATGAATGAAACTCCCATATTGCAAATAGAAGTCAATTAAAATCAGTTGTGTTCTGGCTCTAATTTCCATTTTGTAAACACAAGTTAATTTTACATTCTCTGACTATTAGTAATCACTCATCATAGTTATCTAAAAAAAAATGACAATAATGTGAGAAAGTAAATACAGTTTAGGTGTTTTATGCAAAGTTCATGTAATATATTTCATTTTCTCTGTAAACACTTGAGTATTGAAACAGAAAATGATTACAGATCACAGGCCTTGAATCAAAATATTAAACCAATTATAAATGAAAGCACATGTTTTTTAAGTAAATTAATGCTGCATTAACTTTGTGTCATATAATTACTATGCTTTAAAGGCCAAGTCTGTACGATTTATGGGGATTTAGGAGAATCTATGGAATCTGTTGAAAAAAAATAATATTCATAATCACTCATATTTTTTCACCATAGAATGCAGCATTCTACAGTTATTTTTTGAGTCCATCGTGTATCGCTGCCATGTTTCTACCCATGCTCTGAACAAGGGTCTTCTATCTTCTGTTTTATCGTGGGTGGCATCCAGTGTTAAGGTCCATTACCGTCAATTGCTTTGCCCAAGTGTGGACCAGAGTTAATATCCCCTCAGCTTAAAAACCCCAGAACGAGCAAAATAAACACTGACTCTAATGAGGGACGTTTTTTACAGCTACTGTTGGGGGAGGGGGGAGAAAGGGGTATTACTGTTATTATGCAGTTGGTTGCAGTCTATAAGTGCTAGTGCATCACAAAGACCTTTACATGTATTGCTTTTTTGCGTTATTCCACCATGTTAGGTTTATATCGTTTCTATTCAAAGAACACTGTTCACGTCTGATCACAGACGGTCATGACCTCAGTGCCCCGCATCTCCTTCAGCGCTCTAAATGGAGGAATATCTAAATGAAGGGACAAATAGAGGACTGGGAATCACAGATGGTGCCGCAAAGACGGTGAGAGATAGAGTATTCAAATTATTCTTCACAGTTAGAGAACTCAGAGATTCTGCAGCCGTTGAGAACATTTGCTCCGATAAAAATCACACATATTAAAAAGAACAATTACTGATTATTTCTCCGTGGCAGTGGAGCTTTGCTTCTACTGTATCAGGAGCTGTGTGTGTGTGTGTGTGTGTGTGCGTGGATGTGTGCAGCAGCAGCCGCAGCCTCTCGGGTTTCTGAGGAATGCATTTGAAGTCAGTCACAATGAAGCTCTCTATCTGCCCAGTTACCCTGAAGGGGATCTCCTCAAAACGGAGCTGGACCAGCCAGAATACAGCAACATCAAAAATCATCTTCGGATCATACACACACACGCACACACACACACACACACACACACGCCTACGCACACACACACACGCCTACGCACACACACACACACACACATGCATACGCACACACACACACACTTATTGTTTGCTAATTTTTCACCAGCACTGTATATGTATGTGTGTGTTTGGTGGATCAGTGTGTCTGTAAACTCCCTTTGCCTCCTATTGTTATCTGACTTCCTGCATCTAGTATTAGCTCAGCTGTGAGTGCGGCTGCAGTCTGAGACAAAACAGCAAATCAGCGCACACACACACAGACATGTACATGTATATACACACACATAC
The DNA here is from genome assembly GCA_037367365.1 of Apogon talboti. NCBI lineage: Eukaryota > Metazoa > Chordata > Actinopteri > Kurtiformes > Apogonidae > Apogon > Apogon talboti. The sequence goes on from JAPQRQ010000003.1 coordinate 6,572,447, forward strand.
AGATGTCCTTATCTGTTTGACACTCATGCCGGTAATCATCACATAACCATGGCACGCTCTCACATTGTCAGGTTGCTGCAGTGCTGCTACTGTAATACTCATGCATTTGTAATCTCACTGTTTTTTTTTTCACTCTGATTCCAAATTAAAATTTAGAGCAAATCGGCTCTGGTGGAATATTAATGTCTCAAACCGCAGCATTGGCGGATCAGGTTTGGAATCTGGGCTGCGTGGCTGTAAAATGAGCTGACACACACACATATACACACATGCTAAGGCAGGCTCCAGTGTATAGGATCAGATGTATAAACCTGATGTCATGTTCGGATCAAGTTTCTACCTGAGTCACTGGGAATGTTGCAACAGCCCTCAGAGGACGCACCTGTGTTCGCTTTGTCAGAACATGACATTACCCAACAAGCCCCTTATTTTTCTATGTCTCTCTCTCTTTTTGTTACCCCTCAATTTTATGTTTTCCCCTGCTCCTTTTATATGAGTACACATAATTATATACTCTAGGCTTTCAGATTGTTTTAAAATGACTCCAACTCGCACCGCATGTCTTACAATGGCAGCTCTTCATACGTTGCCAAAAACCCAGCATCACATTTATAGCGCAGATCCAGCCGAATGTGGCTGTCATCTTACACAGTTTCCTTTTATAACCAATGGGAACAAAATGCAGTGGTGGAGGG